>JAFVLL020038141.1:0-46035 GCA_021397915.2 Tor tambroides
GTTTGGATTCTGTTTGGATGTTTGGATTTCACATTGTAAATAAACTGCACTTGGGTTCATACTACGCTTGCCTTCAGTGGACTCTTCGTTACAGCCTCGAAGCACCCAAGGTGGTTCCTGACCATTCTTAATAAAAGGGTTCCTCCAGGAACCGTTAAAGTTCCTCAGAGAACCACCTCTTTTAAAACGGTGCCTAGAAGCGCTACAGAGGGTTCCGCCAGGGTGGCAAAGTGAAGAACCCCAAAAGGTGCCTCCAGGAACCTTAAGTTTTTACAGTGTATATTATTTTATATTATATATTAGTTTCTGTCTCAATCCCTATTATCATCATAATCAAATTTATTGAGCTTAATGTTTAAAATATTAAAAAGTCAATAAACAAACTTAATTCAATATCTATTCTATTGATGTGTTTTTCAATTTACTTGAGAAGCAAAACTGCATAAAACAAGACTTGTTTTTATCTTTAGTTGAGTTATTTTGATATTATATTATATTATAGTTTATGCCTCAATTATTATTATTATTATTATTATTATTACACATCGTCATCAGATTTAAGCCATAAAATAATTTGTAAAATAGGGTAATAAAAATGAACTTAGTACAAAATATATTATTTTAAAAATATGTTAGGGGAAAAAAAGTTTTTCCAAGTAAAATGTCCAAGTAAAATTAAATAAACATGACAAAACCATGATGATGATGATGATGATGATGATGATTATATTTATTTTTATTTATTCTTTTATTTTATTTATTTATTTTTTGCAGTAGAAGTGTTCTTTCGAACTTTTTCAGGCCCTGATTCTTGCTTTCACAACGCTTCAGTGTCAAGTTTAGAAGAGATGTTGGATCGCTCTGAAAGGCAGATGACACAGCATTCAGCTCTTCAGAATGACAGCCCTGTGGGCTGGAGGGAGGCCATGGATTAATGGTAGACACATCTCTGAATGGAAAGACATGGTGGTGCGTTTTGGAATGTAGATGTTCAAGCACATGTGATGCACTCTCTCATACATATTGCTGAGGTTCGTTTAAAGGATTTCCCTTCCAGATCATATTCTGTATGCTGAGGAAATGCTGAAGGAGAAGAAATTTGTAATTGGTTTATAAGATAGTGAGGAAATGTGGTGAAGACGCTTGCAGCGAGTCCTGGCCGTTGAGAGGTAATAACAGCTTTCTAGTTCCTGCCTTGAGGCACAGTGGATTATTCATCAGTGGAATTTCATTTAGGCTTAAAAGTACAGGGACAGAGTGAGAGAGAAATGGGGAGATGATGAGCTTTTTCAATAGTATGGTATCTTCTGCAAGCTCCCTGCTCAGAGACCTCCACCTGGTGGTAAAGCTCTGCTCTAATACTGTACTTCTCAAAATTGGGTCTGTTCTGATACAGGGGCATGGAGAGAAGGAGAAAACAATGCTGACTGCAACATAATAAAATATGATGGTATAAATATAAATATATAATAAATAATATTAACAATAATTAATTTTTATATAAAATAGGATTTTAGAATATATTTTTAAATAATGTTATATCTAATATATTGTAAAACAATATATAATAACATAGTATAATAACAATATAATATTATATTAATATATCATATACACACAAATCTTAAAATAATATTCAGATTATATTATATTATATTATATTATATTATATTATATTATATTATATTGTTCATTTATTTTTTCCCTAAAACATCCAGGTTGTAAAATGTTTAAATTAAAAATCACTGGTCACAATAACAACATCAATGAAAAATAATATTTTTATTATATTAATATTAATAAATATATTAATATTAGATTTAAATTATTAGATCAAAATTTATTTCACACAATGACACAGTAACAACATAAGTGATGTAATCATAGCAGCTAAAGTCCCCATGAAATCAAAATGGGAGGTTTTTAGCTTTTAGTATGAATATGTTAGCTTTAAGGTCATTTATAAGCCACATGTGCTACAAAACAATGACAAAATTGGCATTTAGAAGATATAAACATTCAAAGTTACATTTTCTCACTCCTATTGGCTATTTTAAAAAGGGGGAGGAGCTGCCTTATATATCCCACCCTGTTTTCATTCTTTCAGTGGAAATAACGTCAACAAAACTGAAAACGCTGCATGTTTCAAGGCAATTACAGTGTTCATTTCTTCGCAAATATTCTGTACATGTAGGTTGAATTATAGATTTCTAACTTTTTATTTTTTTATTTTACCCCCAACATGTTTCTAAAAGTGGAATTTGAAAGTTTCAAATAATAATCATTTGAACAAAATATGAAAAATCGCAGTCATTTGCATCATAATGTGGAACAAGCAGCAAATGCCTCCTTATCAACCGTTTGTCATTGTTGAACTCATTTCCACAACATATGGGATCACAACGCCTAAGGCCTCTTCATATCCAAAGATGCCCAAACTTCAGAGGACGTTATTGAAGAAAACAACACACATGTTGAAGATCAGGCCGCATATGTGCTGTGGCACACAGACACATATCTAGTCAGGAAATTGATGGGCAGATGAGAAATCCTGCCATTTCTGTGAGTGTATGATTATGGCCACGGACAAACACAGTGATGGATGTGGCTGACTAAATAGCTTCTTCCATTTTTAGACCTGGCCACAAAAATGTTGCGAAGTAGAGGAATGTGAAAATAAACTGGGCTCCCGAACGTGACTTAAAATAGCAATGAGTGGGTAGAAATTCTGCCAGTAAGTGTACTTAAGACTCAAAAATGATGTAACATTGAATTTCAAGCAGTCTAAACACGGCAATTAAATAAAAAAGCAAACTTGATGAACATTGCTTTTTATAGATCAAATTTTCACTCATGTCTACGGACCATGGACCTTACTCATAAAATGCTAATCAGAACTTTGTTTTTAGCATCAAAGCTAATTTGCTAATACACTCACTTAGCATTGTAGGGTGCTTTTAAGTGCTGTGCAAAATCTCGGGTTTCTCCATCACTCTTTGGTTTGAGAATACCAGAGGCTTGGTTACAAGCTAATAAGTGGCAGACCACCTGCACAGTAAAGATACATGAGCAAAGGTCACCAGAACACCATCAAAGGCTCTTGTGTGCACGCTCATGTCAACGTTGGTGAAATATATAACCTTGAGATAAGAATCCAAGAGCAAGAAAGAGTGTATTGTTGACAACCAGCCAGAGGAGGTGGGGTTATACAGGCCTACACTGGAAAAAAATTCAGTTAAAGATGACAGTTGTGTAGCTGGCTTCTAGCAGGTCTAAGATGGTCATTAGCTAGTTGTTAAGAGGTTGACCATTGACCACATTCCAAAAACACAGCTCAACCACTTAAGTTGGTCTAAGCTGCAGCTATCGTGTTCCAAAACACTGGATTCCCAGCAGGGGAAATACTGACACAATACAAGCCTTTTTAAAGGTATCATCATCTAAACATATAGAAGCACCTCTAATCATAACAACATCAATGATAATTTAGTCATCAACAATGTAAGTGGGCACTAGGGAGACATCCCCTAAACAGTAAAGAGGAAACATGACAAACAAACAGGATGGCAGGAGAGGAGTCCACTGCTGATTGCTGAGTCTATATGTAGACTTCCTATCGGACAGAGAGTTTCCTGTGGGACGAGGCGGTCAGAGAATGGCATATCACTCTCCATTTCTGCTCACAGAGGAAGAGACCAAGTGTCAAACAATTTCAAAGGTCTTAACTTCAAAGGAACTTAAAAATTTTTTAAGATTCATAGGCCAAATGGAATTGCAAATATATTGATAATTTCAAACAGGTTTTATCATATATAATCTGCTCTGTTTTCCAAACAAACCCACTTTTAACATTTTGAAACTGATTCCACAGAATTACGCACATTGTCCCTCAAATCAGCGAAGAAAAAATTAAATAGATAAATAAACAAACAAACAACTTCTGGGCCTAATCAAAAACTCTGCATGCAAAAAGTGCAATAATTTTAAAGCCTTTTTCTACAAGACTGCCAATTTCTGCCGCAAAATAAACAAATAAACAAATATGGTAAGTGATATTTATAGGTTTAAAGTAAGAAATAGTCACACTGTAAGATAAAGACGCAAATACTTAATATAAAGCCATAACAGTCAAAATTATGAGGAGTCTTAATTGCAAGATTTAAAGTCATATTGCTATAGTCACAGTGTGAGATATATGTCAAAACTGTGACATATAAAGTCAAAATGATGAAAAATAAAGCCTTAGTTGTGAGCAAAAAGTCATAATTGCAAGATTAAAGCAACTTTATCCATATAGGATTTATATAATCACATTATGAGATAGAACACTGCAATTCTGAGATATGAAGGCAAAATGAAGAGAAATAGTTAATTGTGAGATAAAGTCCCAACTGTGAGATATAAAGTCAAATATGATTTTTTAAAAAATGTCTGTGTGGTAAACAAAAAAAAAGTTAAAATTGCAGGGTTGAAAGCCACAGTAAAGTCACATTGTGAGATGCACCGGTAATGCCGTAATTCTGAGAAAATAAGTCAAAATTAAGAGAAAGAGTTGCAAGATAAAGTCACAACTGTGAAATATAAAGTCAAAATTATAATAAATAAAATCTCAGTTGTAAGTAATAAAGTCACAATTGCAAAATTGAAAGCCACATTACTCTATAAAGTCACATTAAGATATGTAACGCAGTAATTCTGATATATAAAGGCATAATTATTTTAGGCTTCCATATGTTAAAGAGTGTTTTTGTGAGCACGCTGACTTTCAGGCGCAAATAACGCATCATCAGACTAATAATTTCCTGGCTTGAAGACTACTATTGAGAGTGAGTCACTCTTTCTCTGGTGTTCCACGTTGAGGGGGCTGGGCAGGGCAGGGGCTCAAGTGAACACAATATTCCAACAGGCACTTGCTCAAATGTTCCGTTGACTTTGGCTGTTTGTTTCCTATAAAGACACTGGGCTCAACAGGCATTCCAGCGCAGCGGGCACAAAGAGCTCTTTTCACTGTGTTTAATCCCTGCAGAGGAGTGGCGAAGGGGCCTGGCTCTCCTCCACTGAGGACCACAGGACCCAAACTCCAAATTCATAGACACAAGCACCCACACAGGCCAAAAAGCTTGCAGAAAACATGTGTGAAGGTGTAGGGTCAGAGTTCAAGACTCACTTCTATATTTTCATACACAAAGAAATGCTTTACCTTGGCACAGATGTTGATTTTGATCTTGAGAGATGAAACCAGCACCTCATGGGATCATTACACATGCTTCTATCCTCTAAACAGAAGGTCCAAAGCCACAGCAGCTCTTCCAAATCTCCAATGGTTGGTCCAATGCTTAACGCCACCAAATCCAGTTCAAAAGCTTAGTTCAAAATCTTGGATGAGAAAGAGATTCACATGACTACAACATGAGGTCAGACCTCACTCAGGTGCACCAGGCATTGGCAATGCCCTCGGTGCTAGTGTGTGACCCTCAACGCCTTGGCAAAACTCCTCAGATCATCTCTTTAATCTCCATCCAAAAATGTGAGCAGCTCAAAGCCAAGAATTTCACCTCAGTTGGAGAGTGGCAGAAAGTGGCTCGCATGCAGAGTCTCAAAGCCTCAAGGCAGAAGGAGAACGACGTCAACACCTCCTTTTGCTGTGCTATTAAAAGCTGTTGTGATACAATGGGTTGCTGCCAAAGCAAGCGTCCCAGACTCACCCCTCTCCTCCTGACTCTGGTTCCTGACTCTCCACACTCCTCCAGACATCAGATGAACTGCGCAAGAAGTACGCTTAGAAACCTTGTTGTCTACCAAATCTGGTCCATGGTGAGTATTCCCAGAAAGTAAGTGAAGACAGGCAGGGAGTCAGTAAATGGGAGGAGGTGGATGTGGAGCAAAGGAAACAGCTTTGGAAATCTCTTGGTCTAATGGAAATATCGTCAACAGCCTCCTTCCTCCACCCGTTCTTTTGTCTCAGACTGTCTAACTGTATTTCAGTAAAGACTGGAATTCACTACACATCTTGTGCTCAGATTTCAGGTTCAAATTTACAGTCTGGACAAGTATGTGAAAACAGTAGTATGTCCAAATTCATAGCATTCATAAAACAGTAGAGGTCGCAGACAACCTATTATTTCCTACGTGATTCCAAAGTGCACATCTGATGGACACTTTACTATCCCATATTGCTAAGGAAGAAGAATTGTGAAGGGCAGTTAAGTGACCCAACCGATGCCGTAAGTCACATGACAAAGACAAAATGGCAGAAGTAGTACATCCGGCTTTCATTCATACTATGTGGAATGCACTTTTTAATGGCTGCAAAGTAAATTCTTATTCAAATGTAGTACCTAGTCAGACAGTATGTGCATTAAGACTAGGGGCCTCATTTATAAAATATTGCATGAAACAATCCTAAATTTGATCTTACGATCATCTCTCAAATATGCGTACATGTGATTCATAGAATAAACGTACGTGAAGAAAATGCACGTACGTCTCTCTTTCAGATGTGAAATCTATTAATCGCGAATGATCTTGAACTTCTTGCCTTGTAAAAGACTCCTAATTCATGTCATTAACATATAAAAGATCACCAATCATCGTCCAAATCCATCTTCCAACTATAGTCAAAAACCTGCAGTACTTACTCCGAATCTGACCTGACGTTATGCCAGTCCGATAACAAATCCATTTCCGTGAAAGCTCTTTCAAATCCCAAATTAAATTTGGCACAGGGCTTCTGAGTGCTGGAGTACAGAGGTGAATAATGATGCTCAGGAAAATGTGTTTAAGTATCTGGAGGATATCTCAGACAGAGAGAGGAAGAGCAGGAGGTGGGAAAGATCAGCTAGGAAAACCGGTCTTGTGAAGCGCAGATGTTGATGTGAGGCTACACACACACACACACACACACACACACACACACACACACACCCTTGTTATGTTTTTGGAAGAAAAACATTCAAAATTGACTTCCATGAAGCCAGGAAGTTGTTGCTAAATAGTTGCTGGGTAGTTCCATGAGATCTGGAGATTGTATGTGGTTGCTAAAATGTTCTAAGAGCTTTTAGAACAGTGCTATGTAGTGTTTGCAAGAATGTTGGTAACCAAACAGTTGCCGGTAGACATTGACTTCCATAGTATGGGACGGGATTAAAGTGGAAGTCAATGGCTACGGTCAACTGTTTGGCTACAAACATTCTTCAAAATACCTTCTTTCATGTTCAACAGAAGAAAGAAACTCATACAGGTTTGGAACAAAATGAGGGTGAGTAAATGATGACAGAATATTCATTTTTGGGTGAACTATCCCTTAAAGTACAAGCAAACCCCTAACAGTAAGAATGAGAAACAGCAATTGTCATGCTTGCCTTAGCAAACACTGCTAATGAATGAGTCTGTATTCCAGTTCCAAACAAATCAATTCCAGCAATCACCGTGTTCTGAAAGGTCCCAATGAAACACATGGTCATTGGCAGGGCCTGTGTGATTTCAGCCCATTCTCATTTCTTTGGAAACACAGATGACCTGGACAACAGAGGCTTGATTATCAAAACCCAAACCAGTGGAGCATTTTTCACTCACCACTGACCCTCCAAAGTTCTCCAAAGTGATCATGGAAAGGCCCCACATTCCCCCTCTGCCTGTTTCTCTGTACTCACTCAATAGACTGTTCTGTTCAGGGTGGGAGATCAGGAGGAGAGAGAGCTACTAACGTAGCAGTGTAGTGCCTCTGGTCTCTTTCTATCTGTCTTCTGCTAAGTAAACGAAAGGTGAGGCACAGGCCTTGTCACCTCCTTGTTTTTTTCACTATTTCTGTCGTTTCCCCGAGGCCAGTGGCTGTAGTCTGAGATTCTCACAATGTTGCTTAATGTTGTGTCTTCGGCTCTGATAAAAACAAGGACAAAGCTCATTCCTGTTTTCTGCATTTGGCAGTGAGAAACTTTCAGAACCTCATACCATATCTGCTAAGCAAAACATCGTTCCGCAGAAACTGATTGTCTAATATTTTTTAAAACAGTTATACCAATTTCCTCTGAAAATGTAATCCCAAAACAGACAAACTTTTCTCTTTTTTCTCATTACTGTAACACAAATATGTGTATAATTATACAATGTTCCTGTACATAATTTAAATCAAGCATATTAATATATCATGGTAATATTTGTTATACTGACTTATATAATGGCTTATGTATATTTAAATTAAAAATCATTTTATTACAGTATTTCTTATTGCAATACAAGTAAAATGTATTATAATGCATAACATAGCAATTATACAAATTTGAGGAGAATTTGCATAATTGCCACAAAAATGTCATAATGCAAAAATAAATGAATTAATTAAAATAAAATAAAATGAGATAAAATGGTCAAAAATTTCATAATGGTCATAATAATAATAATTATATATATATATATATATATATATATATATATATATATATATATATATATAATTATATAATGTAATTGGATGCATAACAATTATACAAATTTGAGGAGAATTTGCATAATTGCCACAAAAAAGTCATAATGTCAACAAAAAAAAAAAAAAAAAAAAAAAGTAAGGGTCCAAACTATTTAGGCTTCTTTTTTCCATAATAATAATTATATAATATAATATTTTATATATATATATATATATATATATATATATATATATATATATATATATATTCTTATTACTTAATATTGATTTTTATAGTAGTTTTTATTTTATTTATTTATTAAATTGGAGAAAAAGTAGATTGTGTAACAAACAATTACAGACAACAATTGAAGTTCAAAAAAGTTTTAAAATAATGAAATAGTTCAAACTTACAATGTAATTCTAGCAAGTAAACTTCTAAAAACAGTCTAAAAAGAGAAGTTTTTTTGCAAGCCATGAGACCTTAGAGACCACAGGAGACCTTACCTTTCTGGCAGCCTATGAAACAAAACCCTCTGCAGGCAAACACAGGGCTCCTCATTGAGAAGACATTATGAAGATGGATAGAGTCTTGAGGATGGTAGCGAGATGCTGCGAGTTTCTTCCTGGCGCACGTTCGAACCCAACCATCACAGACACAAAGCAGATTCTCCTGTCCAGCACAGGACAAAAGTCGTCTCTCTCTGTGACTGCCTCTCTCCCCCTCTCACTCGTTCTGCCTTCCTGTTCTGTCAACCACTCCTAGCCTGACATAAGGCACTCATTCTTTCAGTCAAAGAACTCCTCACTTGTTCACTAACCTTGCAGAGACCCCTGCTGCAGAAATAAGTCTATTTCAGGAAAGGCTGAAACTCACTTTTCTGCAGAAGGTGCACAAATGACACTGGCTTCCACAGTGCAGTTCCTTTCTTTGAGGGTGTCTTGGAAAGGTGCCAGAGCACTGGAAACCTGAGGTCAGTCCAGCTTTTGTCACTGTTTGTATAGTCCTCTTACTGGCACCACACCAAAGAAAAGCTGCTCTTGTAGGATCAGGTGCTTCTCTCCAGTGAGACACACTAGTCATCATCCAGCTGCTGTGTTTCTCACCGGTTTGCATTTGTGACTGAGTTTAACTCTTTTCCCTTCTCTGTTTTGATTCTCACCATAATTCATCTCCTTGCCAACAGGAGGGGCATGTCCAGTGTTTTGGAGTGGTCTTCTGGCTCTAAGCCAGCCAAAAAAAGCTTGATGTTTCATGATTATGAGGAATGCTTTAGAAGAGGGTTGCTTTTCATCTCGTTAATTTGTCACTTTAGATGAAGATTCTGGAATAATTTATGGGTTTTGAGATCTCATGTGAATTTACTCAGAACTTGTGAAGAGAGCTTCAAAATTACTCGCTTAAATTCCATCTTATCTGCATCCTGCTCATTTCTGCCACATAAAATAATGATAACAATAATAATAACAATTATCCATCTATCTATCCATCCATCCATCCATCCATCCATCTATCTATCTATCTATCTATCTATCTATCTATCTATCTATCTATCTATCTATCTATCTATCTATCTATCTATCTATCTATCATATTTAGCCTATGACTTTGAGATAAAAACTTACCATTATGAGATCCTATTAAAACAATTGTCACAATTATTCCATTTCAAAATTATGAGACAAAAAGTCAAAATTATGACATTCTAAGTTTATGAGTGATGATTATGAGATAAAAATCAGAAACTGTGACATAAAAGGTCAATTATGATATAATATAGAAACTGAGACAAAAAATCTTAATATGGCCCTTCACAATTATGATTTTTTTTATATCTCATACTTATGACTCAGTATATCATAATTTTGACTTTGTTTCATAATTTGGATAATTTTGAATGTTATGTCATAATTAGGATTTAACAAAGCATGTTTTTCCCCCTCTAATTTGACAGAAATGGCTTCTTCACAAGTGAAGAAACAATAGGCTATCTCTGCCCTTACGAAAATTAACCATGGTTTTACTACAGATAAAACCAAAAAAATAAGGTTACTGTAGATAAACCATGGTAACCACAAATCAACCATGCCTACACTAACCATAGTTTAACCATGATATTTGTTGTAGTAAAACTGTTATACATATGGTTATCAATATGCCAAAAAAGGTTACTACACTGTCACTATGATAAAACCATGGTAAATTTTTGTAAGGGTGGGTCCCTGGAGAAAAATGTTTATTCGTCAAGAAAGCTTGTTTGCATATAGCCTATGTTTGTACATTAAATTACACATCAGTATTCTGTGAAAGAAGCTGTAAGGAGGATTAATTGAGCCTTCACAAAAGTAAAGTATTCTTTTTTTTTTCTTAAATTGTATCTTTTAAAAAGCATTTTCAAGTCTTTCAACAACCACAAAGGTAAGATTATAAAAAGACACTTGTGAAGATGCGTTTGCCTGAGGAGATTAATATGGTAACAGTTCGTATCAGGTTTGGACAGACTACAAACTCTATCTAAGATTAACACGTTGTTTTTGTAGACCAAGGAAAATACTACGGTCAGATATATTCATACCTGACAAATCATGGTTATTTTGCTTATGTTTGACATGAACAACAAGAAAAATGAACAAGAGATCAATTGTAACTCAGAAAAGTATCTTCGAGTGCTTTTGGAGTACAATAATAAACATCTGTGGGACTCAGTTTGGGCAACTTTCCCCTGAGACTGCAGTTTGTTTTTAATTAGTCAAGACGAAAAGAAATAATATGATACAGCTGTCCCTGAATGATTGAACAATTCAGAATAAACATTTTCACATTCGAAAGCGATACTTTCCGTGTCAGCATACAATACTGAATGATGTGGCAACAGTGCCCTCTAGTGACTGATCAACACTTCATTAAACAGACAATATCACAAGATGGACCAGGTAAGCAACCCTCATCTCAAATCTCATAGTGTTGTCTTAAAGAATCTAGAACGCAATGTAACTATATTGAACTTTAAAATAAAGCTGAGACCTGACTAACTATTTACTCTCCCTCCTTTCCTAATATAGCATGTAAGTGTGAAATAAACTTGTGGCAGAAGCACTTAACTCCTAGGTCAGTAAGACTGCTGTTTGTTCTGTTTCTTCCCAAGGAAATTCCTCATGCTCACTCAGAATGCATCTCATTTCCTCCTGTGTGTCTCACACGTTAAAGGTCCAGCTCAAAGGCTTGTTACCATAGTGGGGGAAGCAGGGCAGCTGGAGGGTCAGTGACAGGTGTGGAAGAATTTAACTCTCGCTCTCACTCTTAGTGCGGGAAAATGTCCCTGCCATGGCCTCGGTAATAAGGTGATTTAGTCAGCACCTGAAGGCCCTTAAACCTAAACCAGTGTATGGGTTTTATGGTATGTTCAGCATGCAGAAAACACATAAATTGACTTCACTATATACAGTATATATATATATATATATATATATATATATATATATATACAGACAGACAGATAGATAGATGGATGAATGTTTCCCCAGGGACTCAGTTATTATTTCTTCACTTGTGCATTACGCTGTTGTGTACAGAAACCTTCTGTCACATTAGAAAAAAAGTCATGCTTTGTTAAGCAATAATTATGGCATAACATTTGAAATGGTCATAATTATGAGATAAAGTCAAAATTACGATATGCTAAGCCATAAGTATGAGACTTTAAAAAATCATAATTGTAACATAAAGGGCCATATTATATCAATTTAATTTTTGTCATCATTTCTGATATTCATCTCATAATCATGATTTAGTGTCATTAGTTTTACTTTTTGTCTCATTTGACATCTTATGTCAAATTATGTTAATTTCGACTTTCTACAACAATTGTTTTTGTCATACTTTCAGCTTCTCATAATTATATGACTTTATATCTCATAATGTTAAGTTTTTCTCTCAAAGTCATAAATATGATTTACCAAAGCAGATAGATAAATTCTGATAGATAGTTAAAATTATGACAAAAAAAATGTGAAATTATGAAAAAATACTTATGATTTGCAGGTTTTATTTGCCTGTTGATAATGCAAAAAGTAAACATTTTAACTATATAACTATTTAATATATGAGAAATATTTAATTTAAATATAATTTCATACTTTTTTTATACATTAGAACTGGCAAATCACTTAATTGTCAGAAATTCCAGATATTTAAAGATGACAAATTTAGGAACCCAAATATAGAAAAAAGAAACCATGAATTCACACATCACATCATACACAAACACAAAAGCATCAAATCATACAAAACCCCATGTGTCCTTTATTGATATCACTGCTAGGGTTTGTGGTTCGGTTTCAGAAATAAAATGGAACTAACCTGAAATCGGACCTTCTTGAGCATCATAGTAGATTCCAGGATGGTGGACGCTTTCCTGCTGTCTTGATGGGATCCTGAACGTTCAGTACATGTCGTATTCCTCATTAACCAACCTGGACGAACGGCCTATTTCATCCTGACAAACAGATCTGACCTCCAGCAGACTCACAAATCATTAACTCCAAAAACTTAATCCTTCGTAAATAATTAAAATGTTTTTAACGAATCTCAGACTGATCTTAAATTCCCATGTGACCATGTAAGTTCCAAACCCATGCTAGTCCCTCTGCCCCCTCTCACTCTTCCATGTGACCCTTTAACAAAGCCTGGCTCAGTACTTATCTGTTTGTTCATTCATCCGAAAAAAAGGCCCGCCCTCTTTTATGAACGGGATAGTGGTCATTAACACCCCTCCTCTTTTTCCTCAACCCCAAACAGGGATACACCCCCTCTCCTGCTCTCAAGGGAACCATATGGTCACCTACCGATTTGTCTGGGACAGTATGACAACTGCTGTCTGTTTACATCAGAGCAACTTTTACTTCCCCTCCGTCACAATCACTGGCCACTCATCACTCCCTCCAGACTTCACCTCATTATTCCTCCATTGCCAGAGATCAGATAGGAAATGAGGTCAGGACAGATACAGTCCCCGTGCGGCCTACACGCTTCAGTCCCTTCATCAAACCCACAAATCAGACATTAAATCTGCTTTCTCAGCCCCGCCCTAAAATTTTCCTCATGGATTAGAGGCAACATCAAACATTGAGGCAGATTCAAGCAGATAGACCGTGTTTCACATACAGATCATCCCTGTAGATGTGGGTCACGCACTTCACAGCCTTCAGCTGTGCTTGGTGACTGACTTTGACATTTAGTAAAATATGCAGCAACACAAATTTAGGAGTCAACAAGTAAACACTGTATCAAGTTTTAACCGTTTAAAGACAGTGATAAGGGATAAAGTACAGGTTAACCTGGCATTATCACTAGGGATTCACCAATATTACATTTAGTCATTTAGCAGACGCTTTTATCCAAAGCGACTTACACAAATGAGGACAACAGAAGCAATCAACACCAATATTAAAAAAATAATGTTGTTGTAATGTTGTCCAATAACCAATAGACAATATTAAAATTCTGTACTACTTTTTTCCTGAATTAAAAAAAAGAATGCATCACAGCCAGTGTTATTTTAGTATCATACTTAATATTATTTATATTGTCATTTGGATTAGCTTTTATTTTTAGTTTTCATTTATGTTTTAGCAATTGTATGTGCTTGACATTTTTTTTTATTTCTATTTAGCTTTTTTCTATTTAGCTTTCTATTTAGTTTATTTTAATTTCAGTTTTAGTAATTTTAGTACTTCAATTTAAACATTTCAGTCAATTGCGAGGCAACATTTCTATTTTCTTTCAAGTTTTTCATTCAATATTTATATCGCACTCCAGCTAAATTTCGATTACTGAAAATGTCTTTTAATAGTTTTAGTTAACAATAACAACACTGATCGCAGCTTTGTAAGATAAAAAAGGAGAAATTTAAAGATTAACTCGTAAATGATGTTAAATGATGGCAAATGTAAGCAAAATAGAAAAATTGAGGAAATGAACATGACAAATTAAATATGCAGTATTGACCAATTAAAAAAAACAAAAAGAAAAACTCTAACCTTAGAAAATAACCAATATGGTACCAATATATCATGCATGCCTAATTATTACAATTAGTATTTGTATCATCTAAAAAGGTATTTGTAATAATGACAGACTGAACATTATCCCCCCAATTCATAATTACTTACCTGAAACAAATAAATAGACATAAAAAAACCCCTAAAAAAATAGCACAGTTGAAGTAGAATATACAGTTTAGCAACTCCATCATAACCAATCAGAATCAAGTGTTCCAAAGAGCCATGTCATAGCAGGCATAAATGATCTCACTCACAGTAATTGTATGAGACAAGGTGCCCATATCATCGTGGAAGTGATTCATTGGCAGGAATCTCCTCCACTCAACCATACTTGATGCATTATCAGCTCTAAATACCATTCCTCACATTCCTGTACAAATCCAGAACAATCACCCAGTCCACTAGGCCATGACCCAAACCAGGCCTGGGCATTGAATTGATCATTAGATAATACTCACCATTCTTACAGCAAAACAATGACAGCCACTTAAACATGCCACTACTCAACAAGCCACATGATTTGAGGCACTGATTTATGATTTGATGGCATGATTTATGCTGCTGTCTTTAATGCATAGGGTTAGGGATTTAAAATAACCCCCTAACTCTAGCTTGCATCACTAATACAAATATCATGCAGCTACAACATTCAAAATCCTAGGCAAAACCACATATTAAGGCAGGAAGAGCCCAGAAAATACACTTGAATTAAATCTGACTTTATTATTGATTAAAGGTATTCATAAGTATCTTACAGCAGAATGGAATGTCGCAACCCTCCCCTTGGCGTTCCATAATCACCTTTGAGTGTGCGCTGATAAATGTATTTTTTAACATTATGGAAATACAAAAAAAAATCTTCTTAATAACACCTGGGAAGCCAGAGAGAATATATTTTCCTGTTTAGCCAAATAAATGCAGCAATGAATAAAAAGAAAAAACATTTGAACAGATTATGTGTAACATTCCTTACAAAACAACAGAGAATGAAAAATCTTCCTGTTTAGATTATTATGCAAACAAATGATTACATAAATATAACTGCACCAAAAGAGGGGGAAAACAAAGGCAAATAGCATTTGTGCTTTTTTTGATGTAGACAATGATATTCATATTCACTAAGAGCTAAACAGCAGAGGTGTCACTTTAAAGAGATTAAAAAATTTGGGCTGCACATTTAATGCAGTGTCAGTTCTTATTCCACAAGCACAGCTGATTTATTCATCACCCACACATTCATTTGGTACTATAATATTAGGTCTGTTTCCACATTAGAAACCAGCATCTATTCTTTGATGATTAGAAATAAAACCAAATTGCTAATGAGCTGATGCGGATCACGTGGTTCGAAAAAAGGTCAATTAGGTTGCAACTCTAAACGAAATCCATGCAACAATTATTAAGTTTTCAATTTGAATCTGTCTCTTTGATGGGTCAAGAGGGTTCATACAGGCTTATAACGCATCTGCTGTAGGATGACACTGATCTTCCCTTGATGTCTACAGGTGCAGTGCTTTATTTCACTTTCTTTTGTCTTTCCTGGCAGGTGTAGCTGACTGCACTTAGTACTTGAGCAGCTGAAGGTCCAGTTTATATAAAGGTAGATTATTATCCTTTAAGACAAACAGAAACACAGAAGTACTGCAGCCCATGTCAGAGAATGTTTTGAGCGCTCTGTTGACGTACAGCGCGCTCTCTGATCCGTTAAGCTGGCTGGCAGGTTAAAACAATCTTGCACCAGGAAACATTTACAGGATCTCAAACTTATCCACAACAAATGACGTCTCTAAGGAGAATTTGACTGGACTGCCTCCTTCTATGTATGTCACCTTGGCCACCTGAGGAAACAATGGATATAAAGTCATTTCCTTTCTCACTAGGGCTCATTTTTGTTGTCGGTTTATTTATGAAATTGTGCATAACTTGCCTGAATGTCACAAAAGTTTCGCTTGGAGACAAAAGAAACATGGATTGGGAAAAAGTCGTTAGGTTTGCCATCTATACTGAACTCCAGGCTGCCACTCTTGTTTTTCTCGTCGATGACAGGAAGTGACCATTCCAGGATGTTTTTCCTGCTGTCATGGTTATACTGCCCATCCAGATCACCGACCACAGGAGCACCGACACCTGACCTACATGATCACAGAAGACAGAAGTTGTTTATGGATATGGATTTTGATGTTTGTGTATTTTATTAATTTACAATTATACTTTGTTTTAAATTATTATACATACGGTTCAAATGAATGCAAAAAATACAAATATAAAAATAAAATATATTTTTCTTTTCTTTTACTTTTATTGTCAGTTTTTTGTATTTATTTAAATTGTATGTATAATAATATATATATATATATATATATATATATATATATATATATATATATTAGTGCTGTCAAAAACACATGCATGTATATATTTAAGAAAAATATGTTAGGTTTTTAATATCAAATATATTCATATATAATATAATTTATATGAATATAAATATATCCATGTAAATATTTTCAAAATATATTCTGTATGTGTGTTTATTTATATATACATAAATATACACAGCACACACACATATATTATGTAAACAAAAACGTTTATTTTGGATGCGATTAATCACGATGAATCGTTTTGACAGCACTGATATATATTTTTTAATGATCTGAATAAGTACTTACGGCAGAGGGATAGTAATGACAACATCATTGAGTTCAAGTCCCTCGTCCTGAAGCTCATACTCAATGTTGACGTCACAGCCACTTCCACTTCCACTTTCTGATGGCCAACAGTTAACTGAGAGCACAGAAGGTACACGCATGATTAAAATGTTTGTGAAAGTGCGGTTATACTAAATCCTTGAGTTCAATAACTTTATTAATTAACACTTCATGCAGGAGTAAGTCAAGACTCACTGGTTAAAGGAATGAGGGACTCATCTGTGCTCTGTAACCTCCATTTCAGCACCCCCAAATCAGTGTTGAGAGGGAAGGATTTTTCCTGGTTTTTCAGACCGATCAGGGACTCGTTGGTGAACAGCTTTTTATCAACATGAGGATGAGTCTGAAGAATAAATGAAACAATGTGAGTCACACGGCCAAGATAAAAGATTTTTGAAGGTCACTAAGGGTGCAGTGTTCTTTTCTAAAAATATCAGACTGTGAACAACTTTCCCTTCAAATATATGCTGAGACCTTGACATGCTGTGTTGTGTCTCACACACACCTGTAGTTGGGCTCCCTTCTTGTCATTGTTGTTGATGAGTATGGAAATGCGGCCATTTTTTTCATCTGTAACTTTCAGAGTGATCATGCCCAGAAGCTCCATGTTCTGCAGCCCACCATCCCGACCACAGGTCAGAGAGATCTTCTCCTCCACCCTCAGATGCACACTGGGAAACAGAGTTGAAAAACTATTAACAATAGTAATAATCAAAAAATAATACCATTAATAATGGGAAAATACACTAGGCCTACTGTTCAAAAGTTTGTCATCAATACGATTTTTTCATATTTTTGAAAGTCTCTTATGCTCACCAAGACTGCATTTTTTTGTTGTAAAATACAGTAAAGACAGTAATATTGTGAAATAGTATTACTATTTAAAATAACTGTTTTCTATTTGAATATATTTTAAAATGTAATTTTTTAGTGTAATGGAAAAGCTACATTTTCAGCAGTCATTATTCCAGTCTTTAGTGTCACATGATCCTTCAGAAATCAATCTTTTCTTATTATGAACATTTAAAAAAAAAAGTTTGGTTTATTTATTTTTAATAAGTAATATTTTGTTTGAAGAAAAATTTTTATTTTTTGTAGAAACCCATGATGCATTATTTTTGTCAGGATTTATTCGATTTTTTTTATTTTATTATTTTTTTTTGTAATATTATACACATTTGAACAATGGAATTCATCCTTGCTGAAAAGAAATATTTATATTGTTAAAAAAAAAATAAATAACCTTACAGACTACAAACTTTTGAATGGTAGTAGAATGGGAGTAGAATGTGCCAGATACTAAAATGAAATAAATATGTGATACCTCTCTATATTAACTGGAGGCTGAAGGACTTTAGATGCCTCTGATGCCTTCCTTCCTGCACTGGATGTGATGATATTTTCTCCTTCTGACTTTAGTTTGTCCACAAAGTTATCTACCTCTTTTCCTTTGACACCCAGCTTCAGTGCTTTACCGGACCCACTCGGCCTACAGGAAGAACAGGACAGGTTAACTTCTGTATGCTTATGTATTTCGAACATAGACCACAGTTACCGCTCATACCTGACTGGAGCAGGAGTCACTTTGGGCTTCTCTGGCTCTATTGTATCAGTGAAGATGGTCGCTGATGTGACGCTGCTCATTCCTGAACTTCCAAAACCTCCAAAGCCTGGCGATTTCTTCCCAGCACGTTCAGCATCTTGTCTTGCTCGCTGCAGCTCTTTAGCCTTGCGTTTCATCTCAGCCTTTGCTTCTCTTTCTTGGGTCTGTTACAGTGGATAATTGAGAGAAACCGAAACAATTTGAGTTGGTTCAATACAAACTTAAAGCAGAGAGTAATTTAGCTCTGGATATTTCATTAAACTTAAGTGAATATCGGACCTCTCTGACAGCTCTGAAGACCTTCTCTTCATGCGAGTCCATCTCAGTAAAAGTGCGAATCTGGGCCAGGTTAACGTTCTCCCGGTAGCCAAGAGCTACAATCTCATCAAATGCAAATATGAGATCAAAACAGTGCTCTGAGATCTCGCTTTCCTCCAACACTCTACAATATTCAGGGATCTGGAAAAGGAAACAAAAAAACTCCCCGAAATCAATCACTTATTCAAAACACACCCAAGAAGTGCAAAAATTGGAAAAATAAAGTTTTACCACTCGGGAGAAAAGTCTTAGTGTCTCTAAGTCCTCCAGAATGTTGCTGTTTTTTGTAGTGATCAGAACCATGTAGAGTTTCTCCAGGGGCTGGTAGACATAGCGCACACTCTCCGTCTCCACAAAAGTGTGCTGCTTTCCTGTATTCATCAGTTTGGGAAAGGCAGCCAGAAGGCCCTCGACACGGGTTCGCGTCATCTCTACGAACTGTCGTGACACTATGGCTTTTCCTGCCTTAGTGCACACCGCCGCTGCCAAGAGCACCTGCAAAGATTTGAGTGACGTTAAAAACCTTACCTTAAAAATCAACTTACATTACTAGTGCAAATAATAAAATAATACAAATGGACCATCAAAAACTTCTGACTTGAAGGTTAAGCTCAATGAGTCGATATAAATGCAAATTAAAGTATAATATAGTGTTGTTACTGTTAACCAAAACTAAAATGATTAAATTTTTTTTTTTTTTTTGCTAATTTAAAAAAGCTGAAAAGAAAAGAGAAAAATAAAATAAAATAATAAAATATATTAAGTTTAAAAACTTAAGCTTAAAGACTTAATGTTGTAAAAATGTTTTGGCAATTAAAATAATTACTAAAATTAAAAAAAAATTGAAATTGAAATTGAAATATATTTAAGCTAAACAGAAATATTAAAAACAGAAAAAATAAAAATGACAGAAAAAAAGACAAAACTAAATTACTAAAACTTCAACTAAAATTAAAAGAAAACTGAAAATATTAAAATTAAAGCTAACTCAAAACAAAAATGCTATAATAGTATAAAAATAATACTAAGAGAATGAAGTTTTACACGTAACAGTAAAACGGGCTAAAACAAAGAAAAAAAATCACTTAGATTTGCATAAATAATTGTACATTAATAATATTATAAAGAAATGCATGCTGTGTTCTAATGGGTAATGATTTTATATATATAAAACCACAATTAAAATTTTTAGATATAGGTTTTATGATCTACAGGTCATTAATATTCAAGTCAACATCAGAATTGTCAAAGCCAGTTAGCTACAACCTGTTATCTGTATAGGCATTCAATTAAAAAATAAAAAAATAAAAAAAAATAAAGCACTCAACATATAAACGTTGTCATATAGACAATGACATCTATTAACTTTCGTTAATTAACTGTAATTATACTGTTGACAATATAACTAGCTCGCTAACCTTTAGCTGGCTAGCTGTATTATATATATCAAAGACTATCTAGCAACGTTTGCTTACTTCTATAATGTTATTTTATGACAAAAACATATAGAACAGACACTGTATAGTAACTGACACAAGAAATGAAAAGAGTTTTAGACTGTAGGAGTTATGAGCTATAAAGCTAGCTGCTAGCTCCGTCCCGCTAAATACACAAAACAATCATACCATTTCTGTTCCCTTTCAGACGAGGATCCGTCAGTGGACTCAGTCACGGACACTGTCTGTCCAGCTATTTCTACAACACAAAATGTCAAGAGAGGTGACTTATGCTCTGTTTTAACAGTAGCATATAGCTTGACTCGTAATTTTGAAGAAACAGAGCCACGTCTCCAGAGTCCAACCGGAAAAAGTTGCGCCGTGTCAGAAACAGAAGAAAGCTGATGCAGGAGAGATGGCGACATCTAGCGGCGGAGAACAGCTACTGCGCATGCGAACAATAAACTTCATACGCCCCTATGATACTTGCAGACTTCTTACTGATTTCATAGTATGAATGGAGAAAATACACCACCGTTCAAAACTCGGGCTCGGTAAGATTTATATATTTATTTATTTAGGATGCATTAAATTGATCAAAATGATTTATTTATTTATTTGATTGATTGATTGATTGATTTAGGGTGCATTAAATTTATCAAAAGTATGTATTTATTTATTTAGGATGTATTAAACTGATCAAAAATGATAGTAAAACATTTACAATGTTACTTACATTTGTACTTCAAATAAATGCTGTTCTTTTTAACTTTTAGAATTTTTAATTATTTATTTATTTGACTGTTTCCGCAAAAATATTAAGCAAATATAATTTCTAAAGGATTAGGTGAGAGTCTGAAAACTAGTAATGCTGCAATTTCAGCTTTGCATTACAGGAATAAATTAAATGTAATTAAATTATATGTTATAAAATAATAACAAAACACTTACTAATAAAAACTAATTTTAAATTGTAATACTATTTCACAATATTACTGTTTTTACTGTAAAAAAGAAAGGGAAAAAACGTTGTTGAGGGGATGAATTATGAGAAATAACTTGTAGTCATTTAGTCCATTTTTAAAGCTTATTTTGAATCATTTTAAGTCACTTTGAGGCCCCTTGGATGTTTTCTGAGGGCCCCGTCCCAATAGTTGAGAACCAGTGAAATAGATTCCCTGGTAGTGAAAGAAGAATTTATTTATTTATTTAGAATTTATGTTGATTTCTCAATTAAAACTTCTGAGGTATTTTTATACAATTTTATATTTAAAACCATTTTAAAAATAAGACTTTAAAAGTTAGAGTTTAAAATCTTAAAACAAAACATTTATCTTTTGATTTTTAACATTCTATTGGTTAAAAAAATGCTAGATGGATAGATAGATAGATAGATCAATTTTTTTTCCTCCCTTAATATAATGGTGTTCCCAGACACAACTGATCACTGAGTAAAAATATAAGTGCATGACAAAGTAAAGAGGCATACTGTGTACAGTTTGATGTGGTTTATATTGCAACTGCTACAAATAATCTGACGGCCACAGAAGACTAGCTTCCCTGAGAGGGTAATGAAGAAGTGGAAACAACCATTTATTTTTAGATTTTTTAATGCTGAAAGCAGGTACCGTAACAGTCACACTAGTTGTTAGTTGTAACGTCACTTTATGGAAAATAAAATATGAAGCACATTGGGAAAGACAGTGGACTAAATAAGAGGAATGAATTATTTCAATAACTACACCCCTGCCATCAGCAATCCAAACTTATTTTTTTTCCTCCCACATGTGACAACCATAAATTTGATGATCCATGGTGTCTTCTTACACCATCGACTGAGACAATTTGTCTTACTGTATCACAGAATCAATGTCTACAAGCATCACATTTATAAGTTTACAAGGTCATCTTTATTACTGTCCATTAAGTGCAACAACATCAGCAAAACACATTTAACTTGGTCTGTTGGTTTAGACCCCAGTATCAAATAAACAAGTGCAGCATACTTTACATTCAGATGAACAAAATATGCTGAAAAATCACGAATGAGTTAATTATTCCAGCATTTATCAGTATTTTAGCCTGGGGATTTATTAACTTCAAAAACAGAGCCCAGTGCTGCACAACATCCCACTTCAATACTGCTTGCTCTCAAAGCCAAAGTTACAATCATAATCCAAGTCAACCACATAATTACATACAACGTCCAACTGTAGGCCATAAATATATCAAACCAAACCCAACTCCAATGACAACCTGCGTTCACTGACCTAAAGTACTGACTTGCTGTGCGTTTTGCATGATATTGTATTGTTCACAATGGACAGGTGTATTTCTGGTTATATCGCTTTGGGTTTATCACTGTGTTACATTTATGCACATGGTCTTAATAAAGTAGATGATTCTCTCAGTGGTTGGTTTTGTTTGGAGATGATTGGCAGAGATGCAGCTGTCAACATGTTTACTTCTGCGCTGGTGGCTTCTCTCCACAGGTGATGGAGATGTTGCGCTCAGGGATGTCCAGCATGTGGCGTGGTGTGCAGATGGTCAGCACACCATCGGAGGACAGAGAAGCAGAGATGGCATCTGGATCTACACCGGCGAGGATCTTGTACTTCCTGTAAAACTCCCTTGCCACAGCGCCATGCTCATCCTGTAACAGAGATAGATGCTGTTTCTTCGAACTGAGGTATATCAATAACACAATAATGCCGATCAAGGTTATGCACCATTTAGAATTCAGTTGAGAATTTCAATTCCGTTTCTTGAATTTTAATTGAACAAACTAGAACTGAAATTTGAATTTAAAACACAGAGTTTACATAAACTGAAACCTTTTACAAGAAAAATGAATGATGTAAAATTAATACAACGTTTGAAAGTCTTGATATTTGAAGGTTTTTAAAGGCTTTTCAGGCATGGCAATTCAGTTCAACTGAAACTCGTGAGTTGAAAACAAGCCACATTCTATTTCAATGTTATCTTTTGCCTCCTCAGTCTTGCATATTTCATTTCCAACCTTGTTTTTGTAGCATAATGTTTCAAAAAACACTATTTAAGTTCAAAATGGTAAAGAAAATGAGGATGACTTTGTGTTTTGTTACCTGCCGTTCGTCATGTTTCCCATGAATCTCAATAAAATCATCATTGATCTTGACCATCAGCTCGTCTGGAGAGAAGTGCTTCACATCCAGGTTGATTACAAACCGATCTCTATCCATTCTCATCTGTGCGGGAGAATATGGCAAACTAAATATGTAAAATCTCTGAAAACATACATAGTTTCTAATATTGTGATTGGCTTGTTTGAAGTTAAGATTTTTCAGTGTTTTTAAAAGAGGCTCTTAAGCTCATCAAGGCTGTAATTATCAAAAATACAGTGAAACAGTAATGTTGTGAAATATTTTTATAATTTAAAATGTTTTATATTTTAATATATTGCAAAATGTTGCAAATTTTCACTAGCCCCTGTGATTTTCTTCAGAAATCATTCTAATATGCTGATTTGCTGCTCAAGAAACATTTAGTATTATTATTATTATTATCAATGTTGAAAACATTTGTGCTGCTTGATATTTTTGTTGAAACAGATT
The DNA here is from genome assembly GCA_021397915.2 of Tor tambroides. NCBI lineage: Eukaryota > Metazoa > Chordata > Actinopteri > Cypriniformes > Cyprinidae > Tor > Tor tambroides. Next base: position 24,129 of record JAFVLL020038141.1, read on the forward strand.
ATTTTTTTCTTTCTCAGGATTGATTGATGAATATTAAGTTTAAAAGAACAGCATTTATTTGAAATAGAAATCGTTTGTAACATTATAAATGTCTTTATTGTCACTTTTGGTCAATTTAATGCATCCTTGCTGGATAAAATTATTAATTTCTTTAAAAAATAAGTACTTATTAACTTTTATTTTATAAACTAAATTATTCAGGAATTAAAAATGATGAAGTAAAATAGTATACTCTGTTAAAATATTTTATTGTTTTATTGTATGCACTACCTAAAGTTAACAAATGGCATCTTATAGTAAAATGTTTTCGGTAACGCCTAGATTGCAACAACATGATCTACAGAAACTGAACTCACCTCAGACATGCCACTGTCCCACCAGTTCGGAAAACGCCAGAAATATGGTCGATAGTAAAACATGTAGAAAGGTGAAAAAAGGTCACTGTCGGGTAGGTGCTCTCCGAAATACTGGTCATAAATTCGATTAGGGAAGTAGGCTGGGAACCAGGGCCGACGGTAAAAGGGATGTTGGATAGAAATGTCCATTGTATCTCAGCGAAGTGGCTGGAGTTGACAGCGGATCTGCTGCATGTTCTGCTGTGGGCCTGTATTTATGGCCCATCCGTAAACCTTATGTCAGCTACCTACCCAGCTACCCACTGATCCGTCTCCAGTTATGAGCTAAAGTGTTTTTTGCTGCCCTCTTCCACTCTGGCTCATTCAAACAAAAAGCTATTTAATCACCCTTCACTCTCTCTTAGATCATACAGTCTCAAACACCGGGCTCTGAATAGTGTTAATGCCCCTCTGCTCACAAGCCTGGAAAAATATTTGCCTGGCTAAGTTAGAATGGTTCTGAGTGAAGCCTCCATGTCAACTGGCCACATCCCCGGCAAACCCTTGTGCCAGGAGGGATTCTGCCCCCCGTGCCCTGAACGGGACACGGCCAGATACTATCTGCTCCCTCCTGGCTGCTATCAGAGGAGAACTCAGGCAGAAAGATAATATTATGCCCTAAAATGGACGGGACTGCAGGAATCAGCAAGACTGCTGATCCGCTGCAATTCAGACGTGACAAATGAGCCCTCTAAGCCAAGAGCATCACCGCCGTCCCATCTGAGGGAGACAGGTGTCGGGGAATAGGGCTGGGAACAATTGCAGATGTCAGGCCTGTTGCTGTTTTATTCAACAAGTTTGTGATTAAAATATATACATATTATATTTTGGTTAATAAAAAAAGTTTGATTCTGCTGCATAATTGCAGCAGAATTGTCTTAAATGAATAATTCACTAATGGCAAGATGGGGTTTTAATTAAAGTTGACTTTCTATGCAGTAGAAACACGATTTTTAAAAATCTGTTACATAATCAGAGCAAACAGGGGAAAAGGGTGGTGGCCAAAAATGGTAGGAAAACTACATCACCCATAATGCACTGGGCTTGAGCAGACCATGGCCCTTTCTCAAACGGAAGGCTGCATCCTCCGTAGGTTGCATTTGTAGGCTGCATGCGTCATCAATCCTGGTTTCAGTTAACTGAGCATTACATTCGCGAGTCATAAGCATATTACAACAAGTTACACTTAACTAAGAATAATGGTCAAATTTATAACTGTTAATATTCTAAAATAAGATGTAAAATAAGCCTACAAATGCAACAGCCTACAAAAAAGCCTACAAAAACAGCCTATGAGTGGGTATACAAAAATGCGGAAGTATGATCTGTAGTTTTCACAAAATCATCATCCGGTGACTTCTGCTGACAAATAAATGGGTATATCTTTGTGCAGGTAACATGGAAAAATAATACACATTGTTCATTAACTTATACTGCCTACAATGTAATAATACAAAGCTGGTGAAAATCAGTGAACTCAAAAAAGGTTAAAAGGTCCATTGCTATGCACATCTCACACAGAAGTCACTTTCAAACCATGACAATTGGCAGAACAATGGTAAATGTGACCACACCTTTAGCAAAAATGTAGGCCCTTCGAATATTGTGTTGGACAGTGGGTTGTGTTCAAGTCAAAAAGTTTGAAAACCACAAAAGAGATCATCGTAGTTGTACCAGATAAGTTTAGAAGTACATGCAAAATAGGTTCAGACAGTACTGTACATACAAATGCTAATACGCTATGTAGCCTATGCTAAAAACTAGTGCATACACTATTTAACAGTGCATACTATATAGTGTATAATATATAGCACACACTGTCATATAGTCTATTTCTACAATATAGCACAAACTATATCATGCGCAGATGACTTCTATGTATTCTTTGTTCAACATTGTTATATTTATATATTATATCCATGTACATGTTCATCATGACATATACCTACGAATGCAGTGGCAAGAAGGGGGGAAGTTCAAATGTAAGTGGTTAGACAATGAACAAAACTGCGGTCTGACTGTGGTTTAACTTCTCTGAAATATAAGTAGCTTGTAACTTTACCAAGCTAAATTTACATACATAGGAGCTTTCCCACCACTGGCCTTGACTCTCTGAGTAATCTCTTGCAGTAATAGGTTTTTCTAATTCCACTCCAAATCCAATATGATCATCCTGTTCCGCACAAACTGGGAATGTAGCCATTTAGGGATAAATGGTTTTCATGCATAACCATGTCAGTGGATACTTTTTTTTATTAAAACTTAGATATAATGTATAAAGTAAAATGTATATCTCTGTAACTGCACTATTTCTTTCTTGAGCTTTTTTTTGTAAATAAAGATTGCTTCAGTTTTTTACATTCTACTAAATTTAATTCAGTGTTACTTGCCTTTTCTTTGTAATTATTTATGAAATTTCCAAGCAATTTCCAAGTGAAAATTGTTTCAAAGTAAACACCAGTTTTTATCACTGTAACAAATATCATTAACAATTCTATTATAACACAAAATATAACACAAACACAAAAAAGTAAATAAATAAAAATTCCTAAAAAAAATCCACCTAAATATGTTTTTGCTAAATTATAGGGAATCTAAGTAATTTCTCTCTCAAAATGTCAGAAAAACAAAATACTTTTATTATAATTAACAACAGTCTAACATGATGATTTCAATAATCATCAATGGAGACAGTGTGGTGGAACAGTATGTTTTTCTCTGATTTTGAGCTGACGTGGTCATACTCAACATCCTCTTTCTCTCTGACATTCACACACACACACACACACACACACACACACACACACACACACACACACACACTCCCTCATTTTGCCATAATACAACAGTATAAGATGCAATTCACATAGTGAAACAAGCACTAATCATAACCTACATGTTTTTGCTTTTATGGAACTGGTTATTTAAAGTGTGTCATCTTCATCCAGTCAGCACGGTTTACTGGAGACGCCCATTTTTTTCATCCTGCCCACACCCACCCACCCCCCTCCATCCCGGAGCCCACCGCTCTGTGCGAAAGGGAGGGGTGAAAATGGAGGAGGGGAGGGTAAACAGAGCCGGGCTGAACCATGTCTGACTCCTGAAGAAAAAAGGAACAAGGGAGGGGGAAGACGAGGAGCGAAGAGAAACAGAAGGGCAGAGAAAAAATACCTTAAAACTGCCTCGAGAGAGGCACAAAAACAGGGAGAATGAGAAACAGGAGTCACAGAAGATGTTGTAGAGATTCAAGAAGGGGGACGGGAGACCATTCAAAAGCTCTTCTCTCCCCTGTTGTGGCTCAGAACTGAAAACAGGATTACCTCATGCTTCTTATCATAGAAACACATGCTGCCTCTGATCGGGATTTTCAACGTTGAGTCTGTGGGAATTCCCATTTAATCTGGGTTTACAGCACTGTCCAAAGAAGACCTGCCAAACAAGCAGGTTGGGTTCACACGGACCGGGACATTCGCATGGGCTGGGATCTGTTCTCCATCATCATCTCCATCAAACTAGACTGGCAGCTACGTGGACACTGGGATTTGTGAGCAGGTCTCTGCTGTGCACACCCTTTGGACCGGCGCTGTGCCGTCTGCTATATTGATGACACACTGCTGCTTCCTCGAACCCTACGGGTTGGGCTGGATCAGAATGGGAGGTTAAAAGGGCAAACAGCATCATGGGAGCCAAACAAATGAAATGGTATGAATGAAATTCCATAGCCTGTCTCGTTTTTTCTTTCCTGTGTCCATCTTCCATTCCATTCCTATTTCGGATGTCCTAGGAAATCAGATTCGTACTATTGTCTATCATTTCCTTCATTTGACAGCAATATGTGCTATTATATGTGGCTGTACATGAATATTATAACTCTCCCTCTGAATGTATGTCTCAATTGTGCCTATAAGATTGATGTGTGGGTGTTGACTGCTATTGTGAAATCACCTAGCAACCGGGAATCACTGGCTTCAATATGGTCAGTGCCATCTGCATGCTCTGTAGATGTTCAGATATATAAATCCACTATTTGGTCCATTGATGTGTTGACATGTATGGGTTTTTGATACACAGTACATCATAAAGAGGTCATACAAGTGTTCTGTCACGTCACTTTACTTTATACTTTATTATAAACAGGCTACTTGGTCTGTTTGGACCAGCCTCAAAAACACTAAGTAGGAATTTGTTATATGTGTTATGGCAGTGGATATTCATGCAATATCACACAAGTAAGTGTGATGATGTTCGTAACAGCATGGCTAATTATTTAAATTTAAAATTTTACATTTATTTTCACAGAACATGTTTTTGCATTAAAAACATGAGACACAGTGTAGATTAAAAAAAAAAAAAACGCAAGGTCTTGAGACGTACTTTGTAAATGTTGAAATGCAGGACACAAACACACATGCATGTTTACATATAGAAAAACAATAAAAAAACTAATTTTGTGTGAATGACCCCTAAAGGTGCAAACACCATTTACATGGGCAAAATCCAATCATTTATCAAGGGCAAAATCCAATCATTTTAATAAGAAATTTTGAGTGAAGCCAAAAAAAAAAAAAAAAAAAAAAATCCCAACACAGATTTCGCAATCTGGATTTGCCATGTTGACCAATAGTAAGCTGATTGGTTTGAAAGTGTTACTGTGACATCCAGATTCAGGCCAACAGCACATGATATTGCTTTTATGCAACAGTTAAATAAACAAGAAGTTAATTTAGAATAACTTACATTTTAAATACAATATATTGGCAGTTACTTTATCTATTTTTGCTCCGCCAATAAAATAGATCCAACAACATTACGAGTCTCTGAGCAAAAAACAACAATACTGGCCTTACTGAATAAATCAATGTTCAGCAAAGCAGTTGAGAGAATGATTCAGTGATTAATTCAGAAAGACATTCAGCAGTTTGTTCCTAAATGAATCATTGTTTGGAATGAATTGGTTGAGTATATGATTCAATGACTCATTCACAAAGACATTCAGCTGTTTTGTTCCTGAATGAATCAGTGTTTTGAATGAAATGGTTGAGTGAATGATTCAATAAGACAATAACGTCACACTACAATTTGGCGTAATCATGCAAGCTGCAGAAAGAGTTACTGAAACATCTTATTTTATCCCCACAGCTTGGAACAAAATAAAAAGGGTTATGAAGCTAATCCAGTGAATAGGTTGCTGTCACAAATAAACAAAAAAAAAAACAATTGTCCATAATGCATTGAGAATGTAAAGTACAGTGCAGAATGAATGGTTTGAAATGAACATTCAGATTATATTTTATATCTGGAGTGGTTTACTATAAATCAGCATGCTCCTCATTGTATAAATAATCAACATTCAGTAACATGACACCCCTCAGAGCAGCATTCTGCTGTAATTTCATGCCTGTGTACACATCCCTTTATGTAGTCATTTTCAGAAGCTTAATCAAGAAGATGTAATCCTGGTTAATAGTCCTTATCAAAATGTCATCAGTTTATGCAAACAAGACTGAATTGATGACGCTAATCAACTGAGAGAGCTGCCTTGTGTCTTATTCTGTGCGACAGACTTCATTCTGTCTTCATTTCTTTGTTAGAATTATCTCAACTTCAGTATCATATTCCCATGCCAGAGGAACAGCTATAGGGGTGTTGGAGACAGAGTCTCTCATTTCATCTTTACTGAAAACAGATGAATGACATGTGGCTTAGGAATGCTCTGGAACTGTATTAGTGTGGTTTGAAACTGAAAACCTGGATGAGAATGGTGACATGTCTATTGTAACTGGAATTTGCTTACTTTTTAGTTCAGTTGCATGCGATTAAAGTGAACATAATATACCTTACATACACAAAAGTCTTTCAGTGTCATCAAATTACTCCAGGTGGTTGCATGATAATTAGGACTACTCAGATGGTTATCTTCACTGATTCTCTGCAACATTTCTCCAGTCTCAGTTCATCCAGTCCAGCACACACACCCAAGGACGAGTATATTATTGCCAAATCTGAAGATTCAGGAGAGCTAGTGGGAAACCACACAGAGCAACCACAAAGCCTAGGTAGGATGTTTTTCCTACTTGATCCTACTTTCTATACTTTTTCTATACGTTTCTTATGTTTTGTTGTATTTGTTTCCTTTGAAGAGGATGTAGTGAAATCCTCAGCCACCGAGCCATCTCCTGGACCAGGGCATGCTGGGAAAGAGGAAAGCAGCACATGGGAGGAACAGCTATGTGCCCAGCAGGAACAGCTGGAGAAGGAGATGCAGGAGACCAGGAAAATGGTGACAAGGCTTCAGGTGAGTTAATTGTACACATTTAAATATGGGCGTTTTTGCGACATCAGGCTTTTTATGTCAAATCATACAAAAAATATGATATACCTTTCAAGTTACAGAAAGTAAGATTTTGTTTCTTTAGTTCTGCATTAAAATTAGAATGCATTAAAACTGATAGTGACAGTAAAAGACATAATGTTACAAAAGATTTCTATTTAAAAAGAAATACTGATTTTTGAACTTTCTATTTATTGAAGAATCTTGAAGAAAATTTATCACTTTCACAAAACCATTTTACACAGTATAACTGGATTTCAACGTTGATAATAATAATAAGAAATAATTCTTGCAAATCTGCATATCGGAATGATTTCTGAAGGATCATGTGACACTGAAGACTGGAGTAATGCTGCTGAAAACTCTGCTTCGCATCACAGGAATAAACTACATTTTATAAAAATAATATAAAATTTAAATATGAAATATAAATATAAAATATTTGATTTGAAATTGTAATATTTCAACAAAAAATAAATACAAATCTTATAGACCCCGAAACTTTTGATTGGTGTATATAATGTGAAAATATGATTTAACTGTGTGTATTTATAATACATATGCTAATATAATGCTATAAAATTATTCATATTTTAATATTAATATAAAAAAAATTAAAAGAATAAAAATGTAATTACCACCACTATAATTTTCAAAGGCTGCTTTTATTTCAACGGATACAGCTTTAAAGAGAAGTGGGTTAGTCTAATCATCAAACAGCATCCGAGGCTGATCACATGATGTCTGTTGTTTGGACGACTGTTGGTTCAACAGCATATGTTCACAGCGAGTGGTCTAGTTTTACTCACAGTACCTCATTGCTTTAGAAACCTCATGCTCACTGTACATGTCTTTATTCAGGCCTTACTGCTGCATGGGTCTCTACCTGAGGACGAGCAGACATCTACTCTGAGCTTTGGAGACAGTACCAGCTCAGAGCAACAGCTGGTAATCCATCATTCTGCTTTTCTGTGCTTTCCTAGGAATAATGTGAGAAACTGTGCATGTCTCATGTACAGTCTATTATGGTAATAATGACATATTTGTTTTATCCTGCTATTGAAGATTTTAATCCGCAGTCGTCTGGACCAGAGTATGGAGGAGTCCTTAGATTTGAAGGTAAATTAAATCGCTGAAAAGATAATTATTGATAATCTATCTAAAAATCAAAAAAAATCTATCTATCTAAAAATATAGATAGAGATATATTTTTTTTTTTTTTAAAAAAAGCTAAATATACTGCAGTTTGTGTTTTGAATGAGAGTTGTAATGTTTTTTTTTTTTTTTTTTTTTTTTTTTTGCAGAGAGAACTTTTAAGATACAAGCAGGAGGCACGTAATCTGCAGGCTATTAAGGTGAGACCATGTGAAAATTATTATTAAAATATAGATAATTATTCACTTCTTTAATTTCATCATTAGCTTTTGCAGTGTACACCAGATTTGTTGCCATTTGGGATAATTAAGGTTTGTTCCTGTGTCCATCTGTCTACCCAGGATGCCTTGCAGCAGAGAATGTCTGTGCAGGAAGATTCAGTGTTGCAGCTCAAACAGGAGCTGCTCAGATCCAGCATGACCAGAGAGGAGCTAGAGGGACAGAATGTGAGTCTGATATCAAATCTAAATTAAAATGTGTAGAAATAATAAAAACACATGCAAATGCATGTCAAATATATGAAGGTTTATTCAATATTCTTTTTTTTTTTTTTTTTTTTAGGTGGAACTAGAAAGGAAGCTGAACGAACGAAACAGATTGCTGAGTGAATACAAAGTAGGCAAATTCATCCTAATCAATTTAGTGTTCACATTAGTTCTCTGCAGGTTTTGCTGAAATTTTTTTGGCAACCTGCTGGTCTATATAGTACATTCATGAACATACTTTTTCTGTCACATACACTTGTCTCTGTAGAAAGAACTCGGGCAGAAAGACAGACTTCTTCAGCAGCAGCAGTCAAAACTGGATGATGCACTGCGCAGGATAAGTGAAAGCTATCATAGGGTAACTGAATGAACTACTACAGCAAAATGGGGCCTATTTATGCAATATTTGTACATCCTACGAACATTTTTATATTGTAATAATACATAAACGCTCTGTAGATATTCCACTATTCCACTAGAGGGGGCCATAGTACACTAACAGTCTCCTGACCTTCCTAAATGTTTTTAGCTTTGTATTTCTTAGACATTCCCTGATTCCCATCAAATGTGGATTACTGTAATTAGTAAATTTGAAGTGTTCTACATTAACAATACCAAATTGTCTGCTCCAGTTGTCAGGCTGTGAGAATAATGGCTACAGTCACATGATGGACACATCCTCCGCTGTTTTCCAACACAGAATAGTGAGTCATGTCATTCTTCATTTTAAAAATAATTTGCTTAATTTGTTATAAATGTGTGTATTGTTTGTTCTCTGGTTCTGGCTGGATGCGTGCATCAGGGGGATGAGCTACAGCTTGTACGAGATGCTCTGCGCAGTCTGAGGGACAGTTTCAGCGGTCATGACCCGCAGCACCACACACTGGACACGCTGGAGCAGGGTGTAGCCAGTCTGGTGGACCGCCTCCACACCACAGAGAACAAGAAAAAGCAGGAGAGAAAGGCAAGACCAACCTTTACCTGTATCCAATTCTGCATTACAGAAAATATGCATTAAAGTTGCTATGAAACGGAAGTAGCGACATATATTCTCTTGTATTGTGAAGTCCGTCCAACTTTGAAGTATAATACAGGGACTTGGTTCTATGCATCATGATTCACAAACTAGGGTGACCATACCTGCCATTTTTCCCAGACACGCCCTGCCAGGATGTTTTCATACTTGCTGAATGATCGAAAATTAGTTTGACCAATAACATGCAGGCATTGTACATAATGGACCAATCATGGTGTGTGAGAAGGTGGGATCTACGGTCTAAGCGATGCAAATACGCATACATGTTAGGTGTGTTTGACTTAAAGCGGCGCGGCTCAGACCGATCGCTGTTTGACATCAAAGTACCTTGTGAGCGTTTTGAAAGCACAAGGAACCGTCTGTATAGTACTTTGATGTCATACACCGATCGCTCTGCACACGCAAACAAAGCCAAAACCTAGATATTTTAGGCAATATAGAAATTCTGGCCAGGACGCGTCCTGGAAAAATGGCACGTATGGTCACCCTATCACAAACCCACTCCGAAATCCCAATCTAAATCAAATGATTTGCGATTCACGCTCCGAAGTCAAGATCTGAATAACGATTCATGAACTCGTTCCGAAGTTCTGATCTAAATCAAATGATTCGGGATACGTGCTCCGAAGTTCCGATCTGAATCCAAAAAGATTTGCAAACCCGCTCCGAAGTACTGATCTAAATCAAATGATTCATGAACCATCATTTCAGATCGGGACTTTGGAGCACAATCACGAATCTTTCAATTCACAAAATGATTCACGAACTGGCTACAAAGTTCTGATATAAATCAAACGATTTGCAAACCTGCTCCGATCTGATTGGAGCGCTTTGAAACAGTGATTCATTTTGTGATGCAATGGTTTAACTGATTTGGAGTTTCGAAAAGCTAGAAAACTATGACGAAAAATGTTCGTTGACAAGCTTTTTTCCTATAAGATGAGACTAAGGGGAGACAACAATAAGGTCAATAAACTATAACTATGACTATAACAACATGCAATTTCATTGATGAAAAAAGACGAGACTAAAATGTATTACAAAAAATGAAAACTTTACCAAAAACCTCTTTTATTTTCTTCAAAAAAAGGAGACAAAATATTGTGGACTGCTCTACATGCCTCTACTACGTGAGCTTTCATGTGTGCGGTTGAAGGGATCAGGGCATTAACCACATTCAGAATGGAATGCAGACTGTTTTTTTTTATGGCAAACAGAGACCCTAATGGCAGCTGCAATGACACAAAGACTTTACCAATTTGTGAATGGCTCTTTTATTTAGAAGGCAGGACTTATTCCTCCATATTGCACATTGAGTTTTCTCCCATTCATAAGTAATGTGAGTGGACCATCTTTGTATATCTAAAGTCTTTGGAGAAGTCCTGCATACATCACCAGAAAGAAGTCTGTCATTTTAGTTATTTTTGAATAAACATTACAAGGTCAAAATATTTTAAAATATATGGACAGATAAATTGTTCACAAGTTCATTTTCACAAGTACATTTTCATTTCATGCCAACTTTACAACCTTTGTACCACCACAGGGTTCAACCAGGTCTCCTGGACGAAAAGCCAATCACACAGACCGAGAATCATGGCCGTCAAGCTCAAGTAGGTCACTTCAATGTTATTCTGCTAGAAATTCATGCATGGTCTAACTTTTTAGACCAATGAATGGCTTTTCTGTAACCTTGCTCACAAATTTAACATTCAAGGTTTCCTCTGCAGAAGAGCAATCTAACAAATATTTTCAAGAAAAGCATAACTAGAAAGACTTTATCAATTTACATGACTTAAACACTTGTTTTCATTATTGTTTTTCCAGAGATGGCTCATTCTCACAGTAGCCCTGTTCTCAGTGCGGCAGCCTCAACCAAAGTACTCTACTACACAGATCGCTCTCTCACACCCTTCCTAGTCAACATCCCTAAGAGGTGACAGCAATAACGACATCATTGCATCATTGTATAGATATTTAATTCATAAGTCTTCTGATCTAAATATGAACTATTTATCGACAGGCTGGGGGAGGTTACGCTACAGGACTTCAAGGCGGCTGTGGATAGACATGGCAGTTTCAGATATCACTTCAAATCTCTGGATCCAGAGTTTGGAACAGTGAAGGAAGAGGTAAAATCACAACCAATCAGGAGTAATTTAATACTCCAACATATCAGTAGCGATTGGTCTAGGTCTTTCTCTAAATGTGTGGCATCTTTCAGGTGTTCCAAGATGAAGCTGTTATTCCTGGATGGGAAGGGAAGATCGTTGCATGGGTGGAGGAGGATCATGGAGAGGGGAGATAGAGCATGAGGGTTTCAATCCATTCAGAATGTATGTTTTACCCTACATATACCTCATCCCTGCAAAACTCTGAAGCCTTTGTCCTGTCCTAACTGTGAATTTCACTGAACCAGTTCACTATGTCATTACAGCAGGCACGTGTTTGTAAAATAGTATATATGCATTTTGAAGAATGAAAGAAGAATGTTTTTTTTAAGGCTATTAAAATAAGGTTTACAGCTAAATACAGATTGTTTATTGAGTGTATTGAGGTTATGGTACATTTTGTTTTGCAAAAGCTAATATATCAGCAATGCCATTGTGATAAGTGACCAAGAAAAGATTATTTAAAATTGTATGTGTCTCGTGCAGTGACAAATAATAAACATGTTGCATTAGTTGCCAAACTGTGACAAGCATATCACACATTGTGTGCATGTATTGTCCTGCCAGAAAAATGCCATTTTAAGAAAACATTATCATCAAAAATGTCCGCACATTCACGGTAATATATTTTTCACTAAAATGTATGTCAACCTTTCTTGACTATCCTTTGAAAATAAGGGGTGGTAAAAGCAGGGACCACTTTGTTTGTAAAAAAAAATTTGTAACATTTGAACATATTGAAATATTCCTTTTGGAAATGATTGTACTTTTCCTATCAAGTTTGCATGTCTGTTCATAGTGTTTGGTATCTGTCTTGTAAATGCAAATGCAGTTGACACTTGTCCACCTTTTATTAAAGGATTTCTGTGGACAGATGGAGGGTTTTTTGTGTGTCATATTGGTTATCTGCTGATATTAGAGACTTATTTCATTTTTGGTATTGGATATTTAATTTATATGGATATATATATATATTTTTTTATTTAGTTTATACTCATTTTCCATGCTAACATTTACTTCAGCAAACCTAAAAATGAATATTAATTTTTCATACTGTACTTTACAATGATGCGATGTCTAAATTTGCTTTAAAATTAGAGATTTAAATTTTTAGTGCTCTATTTTTTTTATTATTTAAACAAAATAATACAAAAATTTAACATCAAATAATTATTCAAATTAATAATTTTATTTTAACAGCAATAACATGAAATAATTGTTGGCTTACAACAGAATTTATTTTGGTGCATTCCTATTTAATCTCTATAATGGTCTTATAATTTTAAGAACAAAATATACCAGTTGAAGCCAAAAATGATGCATACTGTATAATTATTAATGTAACTGTGAATTTCATTGCATGATTAATGATCTCGGAGACAACAGTCGGTAATACAACTATAGTGTTTATATTCTCAATTTCTGGATAAATAAGAGTTGTCTTCTCATAACACAGTAACTGTAACATTTAGAATTTGTTTCTTCTTATGAAACGTTGCAGTGCATGTCTCCTCCTTGACCAATTCAGGAAAATGAAGATGAAGATAATAAAGGTCTTCTACTTCCAGGAGAATATCACCCTAAACAATAAAAACCAACCCCTTATTGAGTCCACAGCACAAACAAAAAACTTTAAAAAAAAAAAAAATATGTACAATATACGGCCTGTGCAAAGGTTAAACCAGAACTATGGAAAATTCAATTTAGTTCCAAGAGGATAACAGAAAAAAAACAGAGAAAATAAAATAAAATAAAATAATAAAACTGTTTTGTAATTAAACCCCACACAGTTGACATACTGGGAACACTGACCTGAGAGATGCTAAGCTGGCACTGTGACACAGACCTCACCCCAGGAAGTTCAACGCTCAGCTGCAGGCTTCTAGATGAGCTGTTGCCATCAGGACAGACTGTGAGATGATGCTTGGGTTGTTGTGGCTGCGACTGGTCTGATTCTGTGCTCGAGATCACCTCAATGAGACCTGATCGGGCTGGTTTATTCTCCTGCTCTATGTTCAGTTGGATGGTTGAGTCCTCATTACTCTCAGCCAGCCGCAGTGAGGAAATCTGCTGCAGGAGTGATGGGGCTACACAAAGAGGTAGAATCACTCAATATTGCACTGCAATCCTCAAAATCACTTCATTATGAGATGAGGCTCAAACTGTCTCCAAGTTTCAAAAGTATGTGCATTTTACCTGGTTCAGATTGTGGGTTTTTGGCAGCAGATTTGCATGTCTGTGGTGCCATGAGACGCAGCTTCATATCTTGAATTCTGCCTTTGATTTTGTCTTTGGTGAGTTTGTAGTGCTGGGACAGATTTAGATTGTGCTGCTGCTGGATGAAGTTCAGAGCAAGTAGGTGAAGCTTCTCTTTCTCATCTCTGTCTTTCTCTGCCATCTGCAGAACCTCAGGGTTGAAGGCCACATCAGCAACACTGTATTGCTCTGTAAAACACACAGGAGATCAAATTGTTTTAATACAAGTTGTTTAAGGATCAAGTCTAAGGAGAAAGGAAGTTAATCAAGGAGAAAATCAAGTAGGTTAATTGGTGAGTTACTTGGATTGGAATACAAGACTATGAACCAGTGCATGGAACAAATGGCACCTAAAAGTGAGTCTTTTGGTTATAAAGAAAACTGTTTTAATCATTTTAATGGTCAAGGATGAGATGGAGTTTTTGTACCTTTCTCCTCAGACACTGTCTCCAATTGTCCTCCACACACAGGAACAGGATCACTGTAAGAAGTGAGCGCTGGAACACGTTTCCAACCGCACATGTTAATGTACAATATTCCTTCCTTTGGGCCCTAAAAAAGTAATAATAAAGTTTTTATTTTATTAATTTTTTTCTTGACCAGACTCAGAAATTATGATTTCAATTTTATGATTTGTACATGCCAGCCATTTTCTGTGGCACCAATGGTTCAGTGATGGTATCAGAAGCTAATACCATGGTACTAAATGATTACCACATTCATGTAGCTTTCATGGAACTTATTTGCACCTCCTTCAAAGTATTTAATGCAATTATCTTAAGAAACATTATATTACTTGTCATGGTACCAAGTCAAAATGAAATTAAATCAAATAATAAGGCCTCTAAACTGCTCTTATACAGCTGTAGTGGTATTTTTGTTCATTTGGCTCCAAAAAATAAGTCATAACAGACTCTTGGTGAAGGTTAAAGGTGTAGTTTACCAGAAGAGCAGTGCGGATGCAGGCGTGCGGCTGCGGCGGTGAGTGAAACTCCGCTCCTTCCCGTAACTGGCGTTCAATGAAGGTCCTGTACTCCTCCGGATTATTCTGAGACATGTCATCTAACATCGACCAAAACTGATTCACCTGCTGCAGAGCTGCCTTATTATCATAGCCAGGGATTTCCATGGTCAAAATGTACCGAACTACTGTAACAACTAAACGAAATGCTAGCTAAATATCCTAAGTGTACTCAGGCTGGCTGAAGCCTAAAACTAATATAAAAACTGTTTGGAACTAGATGCTTAGCAGATACAATATTTAGACTGGTATATTGGTGCAAAAATTACAGTCTTACAGGACAATATTTTGTAAAAGGGCTAACGTTAGTCACTCCAGGTCAAGCTTTGTTTTCGCCCTTTCGAAACTCAAAGGTTACCATAGAAACTCATCTAACACAGGCACTGTTCCCAGTCTTCCGATAGACGGCGTTACTCAAAATATTCAGGGCTGCAAGGGGCATCCGAAAACTAGATCCTCCGAATGAATAGTTTATAAACTATAATGTGCGACGTACAGTTGTTTGGTGATTCAGCTAACGATTCCTAGCCTTCTCTAAAAATGTATAAAAGTTATTAAATCGTATCGCGTAATCACAAGCGACTATGATTGGACCAGACTTATCAACGCTGAGAAAAGTAACAGTTTGTACACTAGATTTCCAGTTGATTAAATAGGAGCCAGTTTTCTTAGAACTAAATTCACGACAATGAAATACACTTGAATAGGCTTTCCAATATCAATGACACCAACTAATCTGACACAACTAAAACTTTTCTTTTTTAGGATGGAGTGTCTGTGGGATTTTTTGAATAAAAAAAAAGAACAACTCACATTTTCCTCTGTTGTAAATGTTAAACATTTATTTTAAAACCACAATTTTCTTAAGTAACACAACATATAGTAGGCTAAACGTAATGTACAGACATCAAAATGTAATCATTACCTTTCTGTGTAAATGTTGAGGCTTTATATGATAAAATATATTAAATGGTCAGGATATTCTTCTCTTCTCTTCTACTATCAAACATCAGTCTTTAGTAGCTCTAGGACAGGAATCAAGACATAAGAGCAGAGAATGAGCACATAGTAGGCTACATCAACAGCTTAAGTTTATATTTCAAGGGTCAGTGATGTCTGTCTGTCTTTTCAGTTACATACCTCTATAATCTCATATATCCACTCTAAAAACTCAGCCACTTTGGTATAAACGCCCGGATGGTTTGGTTCAGCACAGCCTGTTCCCCAACTAACAACACCAACAAGCCTCCAGACATTCTCATCCTGGCAAACCAGAGGACCCCCACTGTCCCCCTAAGAAATGTAGAGTCATTACTTCATCTTCTCACAAATGCATTATACAAATTTCACACTGTATATTAAAAAAAGCTTCACCTGACATGCATCTACTTTTCCTTCTGTATATCCTGCACAGAGCATTCGAGGGGTGATCTCTCCATTGTACATGCAAGAACTATTGCATTTCTTTGTGCTTATTAAAGGAACTGGTGCTTCTTTGAGAACCTCTGGTATATGCACTT
Organism: Tor tambroides; assembly: GCA_021397915.2. Taxonomy (NCBI): domain Eukaryota; kingdom Metazoa; phylum Chordata; class Actinopteri; order Cypriniformes; family Cyprinidae; genus Tor; species Tor tambroides. The sequence continues at coordinate 40,499 of JAFVLL020038141.1, forward strand.
CAAAAAAGAATGGGTAATTTACATTTATAAACAGTACAATGTTTTATGACCGCTTTTAACACTCCTAAATCATAAAATAACTTTAATATACATGTATTTAAATATGCATTTGTAGAAAAGCAGTACCATCATCTGGCTGTGTATATCCCCAACCAGAGATCCAGCATTGGGTTCCTCCTGGTAGATCATGGTCATACTGTGGTAGACATACAGGTCTGATGGTGTCTGGGTGTGTAAAGAACATTTAAAACCCGAAATAACTAGTAGATATTATAAAGTGCATGGCACACACAGTGACACATTTACTGAATATTGGTCACCTGAGAAATTCAAAGGAGTTCTTAATTTCACCAAAGCGATATCATTGTCATGAGTCCTGTGGTTGTAATTCTTGTTGTAGATGATCCTCTCCACAGCTAAGCTTTGGTATTGAGCCAGTTTAGCCGAATTGCTGGTTACAATACCAGCATAAACCACCCAACTGGACACTTGAGGTAGCCTGTAGCTTCAGTAAGCAAGCAAATCAGATTATATACATGCTTAATTAGCTTATAATAAATTCCTTTGCAGAACCCAATGTGAAACTGAAACTTTAGTGGCATTATGTATTATGCTGCAGTGCCTGTCATCTAGTTAATCCTGTTGTATTCACTGCACCACATTCCAACACTATTGTTAACAACTGCATAGTTACAGTGGGTGAGTCTCACAAAAACATGTCCTTTTAGGGTTAAAGAATTAGTTCACCCAAAAATGCAAATTTGCTGAAAATTACTCACCCTTAGGCCATCCAAGTTGTAGATAAGATTGTTTCTTCATTGGAACAATTTTGGAGAAATTTACCTGCAGTAAATGGGTGCCATCAGAATGAGTCCAAACAGCGGATAAAAACATCACAAAAATCCAATAATTCACTCAACTCCAGTTCATCAATTAATGTCATGTGAAGTGAAAAGCTGTGTGTTTTTAATAATCAATTCAAAACCATCAAGATGTTTGTTTTTTTTATTTTTATTTCAACTGTTGATTCGGACTATAATACGAGTCCTCTAATATTGCTTTCTCCAATGAAAAAGTAATTTTGTCTGAATCAGGAGAGAAATATGTACAAGTCAAGCAGCATTTACAAGTCCAAAGCAGTTCTAAATCAGTTCTAAACAAATTTGTCAGTGGATTATGATGTGAGAGGACAACAGGGGATGTACTTTTTAACTGGAGGAATCATCATTATGAAATATGGACTCGTATTTTGGCCGGACGTGACAGTTTAAAGTTGATGATGGATTGGTTTCTTAGAAACATGCAGCTTTTCACTTTAATTGATATGTAATTGATGGACTGGAGTCATGTGGATTACCTGTGGATTATTGTGATGTTTTTATCAGGTGTTTGGACTCTCATTCTGATGGCACCCATTCATTTCAGAGGATCCATTGGTGAACAAGTGATGTAATGCTAAATTCTTGGATGGCCTAAAGGTACAAGTATAAAGCATAAAGTATACATTTTCACCAAATTTTCATTATTTGGGTGAACTATTCCTTTAAACCACAATTAACCCCAATATTATAACCCGTCTCTTATTTTGGGGTTTCTGACAAGTCTGGTGAGATTCACTCAAATAACCAAAGTCGTAATTATTGTAGAAGTAGAATCTTACTTGTGGACACAATGAGCAGCTGTAACTATCCATTGGTTGGTGATGATGGATCCTCCACAGATGTGGCGGTTACTGTAATAAAGACTCACTTGCCAGGGCCATCTGCCAAGAGTGGCTTCCACTCCTCCAACAATCCTAGGTAACTTTGCTCTGGTCCCGCACTCTACAATGAAGAAAAAAAAAAAAAAAAAAAAAAAAAACCCTCTGCAACAGATAGACAGTGTATATGGATAGTATGTATCATTTCAGGCTTATATATTAAGACTTACCAAAACATTTCAGTGCTATCACCTTTCCTGTACTACAGCTTCCCCTGGAAAAAAAAAAGTGTGACAGTTGTTGTTCTGGAAATTCATGTCAGTTAACATGATTTGTATGTTTCTTGACTACCTGAAACGCCATAAACTCTCCAAATTGCTTTGGTGGTCTGAGGTGATTTGGACAAATCCGTCTGTGTAGTTTGGCCCAATATCAGTCAGATTCACCCCTTTGTGCTTTGATAATCTGAAAGGAGAGATTATTTGACAAAACGTTCTATAGTTCATCTAAAAATGACAATTTCATCATCATTAACCCTTTCTCATTTCATTCCAAACAGAATTTCCCACTGTTCACTGTAGCCGTCAGATCATGCACTACTTTATGACACTTTCACACTGTGCTTTTCATCCCCTTTGACAGCACTTTACACATTCATTTTGTGGAAAAAATCTGGAAACAGCTCCATGATGCTGCAAAAAAATTCTCAATAGTATAGCCATACACATTTGAAGTTACATGAAAGAGTAGTAAATGATGACAGAATGTTTTGAGAATTTGTGAGTGAACTATCCCTTTAATATTCCTTGAAATGTCTGTATGCTGTACATTAAAAGTGAACATGACTTCAAAGTACATTTCAATACTGCTGTCAGTCTATGAATGGTTGACCTAAAGAAAACAGCCAAAGCTGTTAGTCAAGTGAAAGGTGCTGAGAGCTGCAAGTGTGTGTGTGTGATTCAGCTGTCAGCATGCTAACCTCAGATAGCCCAGCTGTCGACATACAAGCGTTCCCAGAGAAGAGTTCCACCTCTCGTAACATACAGGCAGCCACGTCTGTTGCTTCTCCAGCTGGATCTCCAGAAGAGAGTTCTCAGCACTGATCCTGTAAAACACTGAGCCCCATTCAGTCAAAATCACTCCTAAAACAACATACTGTAGCAAAGTAAATGGGGCTGCTGTTACAATATTTTAATATGGTACAATATTTTAACTGAATTTGTTTAGAGGATATATTACAAATCAAAGTATGTGTTGATGTGTTGAAATTTCAGGAACAAATTAATCCAGGAGACATGTTTGGGTGAATTTTTAATCTGTTTATTTACATGAACCGTCCAAATGATTCACTAGAATAAATCAGACTTTCCATTGCTAAATATGAGAGAAAGGACTGTTTAGGTGTGTTTGTTTGATTATTCCTTTTTCTCAGACATTAAAAACAGCAGTACTTCTTCGAAAAGTTGCTGTAAAAGTTACACTATTGGGGCATTACATTGAAAATAATTAAACTATTGTCTCACTAGTCAAAAATGTACTGAACTATACTAATTTTATAGAGTTGCTTGGTTTTAATCAGTTACAATGCCAGTTGCATAGTCCACTTTATTTCACGTAATTGTTATTTCCTCTCCCTTTAGTTTGCTTCTCTTGTTTATGTGCAGCTTTCACTGGTCATTGTTTATGTCACTTTGTTTATAGTGCCAGTGAGTTTGGATGAATGTCCACTGTGCTGTTTACCTGCTGGGTCTCTGCTGTTTTTGCAAAATGTGCAAATAAAGGGACAAATACCTTTCCTGGGGTCCGTCACAGAGGTGTCCTCGGTTACATTGCAGAAGGATGTGTCTTTGGTGTCTCCTAGACTCACAGGGCTCTGAGCTGAGTTTGGCCTTAAGAGAAATTTCACTGGACAAAGACATTTTAGATATTAAATGCAGAATTATTTCATTTGAGTGCTCTGGGTTTCTACTGTGTCTTTACATTATAAAGCTTTTGAATCATTTAACTTCTTACCTATGAACCAAACTCCAATGACAACACCTCCCAGCAGACAGAGTACAAATAGAGTTGCAAACACTCTCACCAGTTTATGGGTCGACACTTTGCCAGACACTGTATTAAATAATAACAGTTGTTACAAATATCTAAAACAACAAAACAAAAAGCAATGAGATTGACAACATGCAAAGAGTAAAGAGTATTACGCAAAAAGAACGAAAAATTACAAAGAATAATACTGAAACAATCTATATCTAATATAATAAAATGTAATACTGTATAAAAGAGAATAAACAGTTTTTTTTTTTAAATGACCTTTGCAAAAGCTTTTAAAGGAACCAATGTCTCCTCAGGTGTGTGTTAATAACAGACTTGCCTGGATGGAGAAACTGTAGCTCTCTGATCCAGGTGGGATTATTCTGGCCCGTCTCAATCCTGTCCACCTGCAGATGCTCTGGATGGAAAGACTGTCTGACCACCACAGGATTCTCAATCACTGCCACAGCATCTCTGCTAAGACTCTGTAATAGAACCACTCATATGTTCAATCCCAGTGTCATATTGCATTTCAAAATAATTTGTCCTATTCTGTTCACATTGTATACTTACGAGTGTTCAAGTTGTAATAACCCTAATAACTTCATAGTGAAATTCTCAGACAACACTGCTGTACTGAGCCTTCTGTATGAACATATTGATTTGGGCTGCGTTTCCCAAAAGCATCATAAACCTAAGTTGATCGTAGCTCCATTGGTGACAATGGTTCTATGATCAATTTAGGCTTATGATGCTTTTGGGAAACGTAGCCCTGTCCTTCTATTTTCAGAGATATCAAGGTTTGTAGAATGGTGTAATCTAAACCACCTTTATACAAAAATGATTTTTTGTATAACACCAACACCAACATACCTGGCCTACAATAACTATTGGGTATTGGCCAGGGTTTGCCTTAAAAAAGGCAAACATACAAAAAAAAAAAAAAAAAAATTGAGGAGATTAATTTGACCCCAGCTCAGAAGGAGATTGCACTCCATCACGGCATGGTTTGGTAACCTTACAGTTCAGGCAAAGTCCAACTTTGCGCATTTGCTAAAAATTGCAATAGGGAAGACTATTGGGAGAATATCAACCCCTAGTGTCGTTATATGAACAATCGGTAGTGAGGGAATCATATAAAATTTTAGCTGACCCATTGCACATATTGTATACAGAGTATGAATTGATGCCCTCTGAAAGACGTTATAGAGTACCAGTGTGTAGGCTCATTTTAAAAATCATTTATGCCTACCGCAATTAAAATGTTTAAATATAATTTAACATTATCTTAATGTTTTGTGTGTGTGTGTGTGTGTGTGTATACTGTTGTATTTCTTGTACTTACCGTTTTTTATTATTGTAAATGTCAATGTAAATCCACCTTAAGTCCAAGACAAATTTTCCTATTTGGACAATAAAGTCTCTTTCTTTCTTTCATTCATTCATACAATAATCCATGATAAAAGAGATCTGGTGTACTGTACTGATGTCAGTAAATGAACCAATATTGACTTTTGCGTTCAAAATAATGTTCTTACTTGAACTGTTTTTATATACAAATGAACATATTGACTTTGTCAAAAATTTGTACAGCAAACACGATAAAAAATGCAATACATCTTTTTTATTATGGATATATATTTGTGACAAATTGTAGGAGGTTGTAGGTCATGTGAAAGATTTTCGGTTTAAATAAGTTTGTATTTGCATAAACCTACACTGTAACCGATTTCTGTAATTTGAACAGTATTTTACTGTAATATGTACAGTAAGATACTGTAAAATGTATATACAGTATTTTACT
>JAFVLL020038142.1:0-22234 GCA_021397915.2 Tor tambroides
CAGGAATCTCAGAACAGCCTGATTTGAGAAAGGGGATTTTAAAATAGGGATTTTAAAAAAAACACTTGGTGGATTTTTATCATTATAGGATGGATATGTACACACACTTCCAACACACATTTATGTTCAAACAACTTGTAAAGTGAATTTTGCATCCGATGACCCCTTTAAAATTGTGTGACATGTGAATGTCTATTATCAGTTTACTGTTTAATTGCATATGTGTGTGATGAAATGGGTTGCACCTGTCAGTTTTCGGCTCAGTTCATCCATCTCTGCAGGTGGAGGTGTGGGTGGCTCCGGCCGGCTTTGGACGTCAGACAGGGGCTGAAATTCTTCAATTTGTCCTCTGAGGGAGAGAAAATAACGCTGTTCCCAGTAAATCACACTCAGAAATTTGAGGATAATTAATCAGGCTCTCTTTCCTCAACGGTGCAACTATAAATAAACAACATTTCAGCACAGCACAGCACTTTAGTAATAGCTTTATCCTCCTCTGAAAAATATTTCCCCAGTAGGAAAAAATAACATTAACCAATAATGTAATAGCCTGACATGTTTCACTTATTTTCAGCTTTTTTTCTAATCGATTCCTGATGTATAAAAAAATAAAAAACTGCCCTACATTATTTTAGGGATGTGTACAACTACACAAACAAACGGCTAGTTGGGCTGTCTGAGTGAGTAGTCTAGTCAATGTTAATGAAGATCTGTAAAATTAGGCCACTTTTTTGATCAAGTTCTCCAAATACAACTGAGTTTCTTAGCGATATATTGACGTTAAGAATAGGGTATCTGAGTGACATACCATGATTTATGAATGTGACAAATATGTAATAATTTTGTTTTCTAGTATAAACATCCTTGAAACAAAACAAATTTACTCTAAGAAGCAAAATGTGATCTTAAGGTCTAAAGGTTTTTGAGGTTTATGCTGAAAGCAAGAAAAACCTGTTTGCCATAGTTTGTTTATATATGAATAAAGAAGTCTCTTTAAAAATATTTTATTGCATTTTAAACTGTAATTTATTCCTGAGATGCAAAGCTTTTCAGCATCATTATTCAAGTCTTCAGTGTCACATGATCCTTCAGAAATCATTCTAATATGCTGAATGGCTTCTCAAGAAACTTTCTTATAATCGTTAATGTTAAAAACAGTTGTTCTGCTTAATATTTTTGTGGAAATCATGACACTTTTTTTTCAGGATTATTTATAAAGAACAAACAGCATTTGTTTGAAACAGAAATCTTTTATAACATTATATATGTATTTACTGTCACTTTTAATCAATTTAGTGCATCCTTACTTAATAAAAATATTTATTTCTTTAAAAACACTGACCCCAAACTTATGTCAAATTATTAAAGTTAAATGTAAATACTGTATCAACAGAGCATACAAAGAGTGTACTATGCTCTCCTCAGCGCATACAAGGAAAGCGACATAATTTCAATCCAATAACAAATGAAAGAGGCTGAAGGAAGTTGATGAGCCAGACTTCCCATTTGAGAGTAAATCTCAGCTCAGCTAGATTCCCCTGACCCACAGGTTTAGCCCTTTAAACCTTTTCCTGGTGATTTACCATACAAACGCATTAGCAGAAAAGCCATCAACCCTCTGTCTTTTCCTGTCTTTTCTCTTTCTCTTTTATTCGTTGTGCTCTCGTCTCTCTTCCTGAAGCCAACTCTTGCTGCCTCAGCAGGACAACCTGCTTTCCTCATTGTGTGTGCGTGTGTGTGTTTGTGAGCATATGAAGGGATTAGACACCCCTATCACACACTCCATTCCTCCAGAGTGTGAGCTGCAGCCCTGGGCCATGCGTCTGCCCTCCTCCCACAGAAGCCAAACACACACACGCACATGCTGGAAAAATCCAGCTTCCTGTTCCGTAATTCTTCACACACACGGCCTCAAAAGAAGGCAATTTGACGGATTCACAATTAGACCCTTCTTGAATAGCCGACCTAAATACCATCGCTGCCACAGATACCATAACGCTCAAGAAGCCTGAGATGTGGTTGAAAGCGCTTAGGAGGGTTTACAGATACTGTGTTTGTGTGTTTTGCTTGCTTTTGTCAGGCTTTCTCATTTCGTAGGCGAGCATCGCAATCTTTTGGGGGGCAGAACAACCGTTTCAATGGCTCTGTTTCAAAACTTAGTGTGCTGCCTACATAGGTGGCTGTCTTCAAAGGCAGCACACTAACTAGAACGGAACTTTCTTAATGACTGCTCTAGAATGTACTGCACAGTGTTATTTTAGCATTATTTATTTACTGCTACAGTCTTTATTAATGCTTCAGCTTTTATTTTTATATTTTCAGTTTTCATTTTAATTTTGGTTATTTTGTTATGTGCTTTTGTTATTTATTTCTTTTTGTTTCTTAGCTTTAATTTATTCTCATTTACGTTTCAGTTTTAGTAATTTTATTATTTTAAAATCAAATTATTTATTTCAGTTAGTGGCCAAGGCAACGTTTCTATTTTTTAGGTTTGGATTTATCATCTAATATTTATATTTTATTTTATTTTCGCATAATTTAAATATTTTCAATTATGTTTCTCTCACTTCATCGATTTTGGATCATTTTTTAATTGCGGTTATCGCAATGCATTCTGGGATTGCATTCTCTAAAAGAGTCCATTAGTGTCCGCCCACTTTTTCACTTTTTCCATTAATTTCTCCCATAGGTATTTAAAATTGTTTTCATTAAAGCGTTATAAGCCATGAACCAAAACAACCAACTACAAGGTGAATCACAACATTACAAACTTTGATTGAAGCAAAAAAGTATTTGAAAATTGGACAAATTTGGTACAAAAACTACAATCCCATGAAACATTGTGAATTAAAAACAATGGTGAAATCTAAAAATATTTATTTAAAGTTGTTGATTATATTTAAAGAAACAATATATTTTAAATTTATTGCAAAATATGCATACATTTATATATATACAAATATTTAAGTATTCTGAGAGTGTAGGCAGACCGACTCAATCACATCATTTGCAATGCTTCATGGGAGTGGGTGGAGCTAAACAGTGTTTTGCTGCAATTAACTGGTTGCAACTACTGCCTGCAACTCTCTCTGATTGGTGGAATTTTCTGTACAGCATCATGGGTAATGTAGTTTTTTACCACAAATTCCGCTGTTAAACACGATTATTTTAAACAATTTGTTTAACAGATGGCTTCAGTAAAAGCACATATCATTGATTATCAATCTCACAGCTAACAACATCTTTGTCTTTAAAGGTTTATAATTTATCATAAAGTTATCATTTCCTTATGAAGAAAATAAATGGAGTTTTTACTTCTGAAACCCGGCCGTTGCACTCTATGCTACCTTAGAATACTGAAATAACGCATCTTGGAGGGCAGCATGTTGCTGCCTACAATTTGGAACAGGCTTCATTGTGCTTATGATGCCTTAAAATGGTCCCTAACTAGGCAGCCCACAAGGTTTGAGTGCCACTGTGTTTGTTTAAAGAAGATTTCACAAAGTTAAAGCAATACCACGAGACTGCTTTGGGGCTGATTAGCTCAATAAATTCAAGTGACTCTGCGGTGGCACAACTTAAAGGTGAGGCTGTGTAATTAGCAGCCATAAGTCATTAATTGATCTTAAATGGACCTTAATTGGGGCCTGGGAAGGTAAATGAAGCTTGTAATGCTCTTATTCAATGTGTGTCTGTTCGGTTATAAAGTGCGAGGTGTCAAGCACTAACCTGCGGTGTTTTTTCAGGAGGAGTTTCTCCATGTAGCTCAAAGTGTCCTCCTTGAACTCCACATGAATTAACTGCTGGGATCCTTTCTCTGTTTGTGTTTCCATCACAGACACTACAGAGAAAGAGAAACCAATCAAGTCTTCAGTACAGAACAAGAAAATAGCCCTATTTACCTACAGTGTGTATGCGGCCTAGCAGTCGATCAGACACGTATAACCCGATTTCTTATTAGCTTCAAGCAAACCACTAAAGAATTTATATTAAACACAGACTCATGAGACTAAATGAGAGAAATAAGCTGTCTGGTGCAGAATTCAAGCAGTACTATAGACATAATTCCATCTTTGTTTTGAGAGTTATTTTGCTGTATTGTGAGAATATAAAGGGCGGTTAGACTTCAGTGCATTTGAAACCCCCTTAACACAGCAGTCATTATCACAGTGAGCACAAGCCAAGCAGCACTGCAGCGGGCGAGACTCCTGCTAGCCAAGTACAGAAAGGGAAGTGAGAGAGAGAGGAACAAACACAAGGAGTCTGACACATGATAAGGACTAACTTTAGTTTGCTGCAGTGTGATCTGACCATTCCATTGTAAGAACAGCTGTCCTATTCAGCTTTAAACCCCAACAATACATTAAAGATATGTTTGGAACAACAGGCTAGCATACTACTATTACTATAGCTGCAGCATATAATTTGTAGAATGTGAATGGTATGTATCTACGTAAATAAGTAATGACTGTATATGAGGTACCTTATATGAATTTGTACATTTGGCACATTTAAATTTACGCGTGCACACACACACACACATACAGTATATATATATATATATATATATATATAAATATATACACTGAACAAAAATATAAACGCAACACTTTTGTTTTTGCCCCCATTTTTCATTAGCTGAACTCAAAGATCTAAGACTTTTTCTATGTACACAAAAGGCCTATTTCTCTCAAATATTGTTCACAAATCTGTCTAAATCTGTGTTAGTGAGCACTTCTCCTTTGCCGAGATAATCCATCCACCTCACAGGTGTGGCATATCAAGATGCTGATTAGACAGCATGATTATTGCACAGGTGTGCCTTAGGCTGGCCACAATAAAAGGCCACTCTAAAATGTGCACTCTAAAACTAGTAGTACAGAAGAAGGAATGATTGCGTTCACTCGCGCTCCACTCTGCACAAGTCTGTGGCGCGTCACGGCTCAGACGCGGGAACCGGAGCTGATCGCGGCCGCTCGAGTCAATGCTTGTGTTGGGTTTATACCAGCACGTTTCTGAACCATCCAGCGGCTCTCCAAGGTGTTAAAACAGCGATCTGTCATGCCACATCAAAGACTGTCAAAACACCATTTGTTATTTGAATTTCCTGAAAAAAAATAAATAAAAAAATACTGTATTTGTTCTGTACACATGCGTACCGAACCGAAAAACCCTGCGTACCGTTACACCCCTAATATATATATATATATATATATATATATATATATATAACAAAGTGGCATTTAAATAAAATAATATACTCTTATTATTATATTATTATCTTATTATTATAATATACTCTTTATTAATGAATGTAATGCATATAAATGTGAATGAAATGCAATTATTATTATTTCAAATGAAAATGGACAAAGAAAAAGAAACAGACAGCTCTTGCTTAAATGCATCCAAAAACATTTGTTTCAATCTTTGTTTGTTTTTTATAAAAAAATTGGGGGGTGAAAAATTAATAAATAAATCATCAAATTTCACTTAACACCCTGTCTACACTGGATGTGAGATGTGCGTCATAATGCATAAAAAAAAAAATTGCTCCTATTGACATGCTGCAGAGACACTCAAGTCACTTTACTGTAAGTCCCTATGAAATAAAATGATTTTGATTACAAATATCATGTGGGAGAATTGATAGCTATGAATTTGATTAATTCTGACCGTTACATCAAAGCCAGGCTCATGACATTTCTTGTCTCTGGTTTACTAATTTGCTTCTGATCATAAATGTAGCAATACTATATACAACGAATAATAATAAAATCAATGCATTTGCTTTAAAATAAAGTAGAAAATTAAGTTACTCACCCATTTTACCTTTTATGAAGTCTAGCATCAAGCTCACATCTGATTAATCTAAGAGCTTTATTGTGAATCTGCCACTAATTAACTGCAAGTTCCCCTGATGTGGTGAGGTTGTGACATTTATCACTGCATAAAGTACACTAAATTATATACTATTCCTACACCATAGTAGGTTTAGAATTAACTGTATGCACTAAGCTAGTATTTGATTTCAAACAGAGTACAGTGATTCTCTTAAAGGAGATCCTGAAGTCAAGTGCATGGAAACTTCAAGTCTGCTCTCATTTAGCAAACAAATATCCCACTGTTCTTGACTAATGTCCCTAACAGATTGAATTTCTTGTGACCTGGCTTCATCATTCAAGTTTCTGAGAACAGTTTCTCAAACTCATTGAGTCATATGTTGTTGAATCACGAAGGCATTTCTGCAAACCGCACGTAGCGCCTTGAAACAAACACACTCGCACGGCGTCAACGAGCACATGTTTGTCATGCATATATGTAGTTACCTGGCAACTAATCAGCGGCCCTGTCACACTCGCAGCGTGCGTTATTTCAGTCAATGCCACACATAAGTGTGCTTTATGAGAGACTGTTTGTGTGTGTTCTGACAGCCTGCCAGAGAATATACGAGGCAGCTCACACGAACCTGACAGCATGTCACTTTATTACCGCGGTTTGACTGTAGCACATCCACACACACTCAGGTGCGTATGTGTGTGTGTGTGTTACCTGGTCTCTGTCCTCTCTCTCTCCACTCTTTCAGAGCCTCCTGGAAGGACCTGGCTGACTCCTCTTCATCAAAGCCTCCTCTCAGCAGAGAGCTGTCCTCTTCCTCAGCAGCCTCCTCATCCTCCACGTCAACACCGTCATTCACGAACAACACCTGAGGCGAGACACGGAGAACACAATGAGAGTGACAGAGAGAGTGAGAGGAGGAGATGAAATTAAATGGAGCACATGGCCAAGTTTCCACACTCTACAGAAAGTTGCGAGCAGTTTCGTGTTCAAGTCTTTCGACTTACAAATAAAACCGAATCTACCCGGAAACAGTATAAGAAAGAGACGGGCCACTGGCTGTGAGATATCAATCAGCGATACAGCTGGCTAGAAATGTTTATTTAGCAGGTTTATGAGGTGACAGATGTGTGGAATAAAACTACATTTCCCATCATTCTCTGTGGAAGTACAAGAATGATAAAATACATTGATAAAACATCAGTCAGGCACTTAATGCACATCCTTTGCTCTTCATTTTGTTCAAGGCATTTAAAAATTTGGGGTGAGTTTTTGTTTTTGTTTTTCTGAAAGAATGTAATCCTTTTGTTCATCAAGGACGCATTAAATTGATCAAAAGTGGCAGTAAATACATTTATAATGTTGCAAAGATTTATCATTTTTTTTAAAAATGCTCTTCTTTTGAAAAATCCTGAAACGAATCCTGAAACAAATGTATCACGGTTTCCACAAAAATAAGAAACAGCACAAAAACATTGTTTTTTTTAACATTGATTATAATTGGAACTGATTTCTGAAGGATCATGCTGAAAATTCAACTTTGCATCACAGGAATAAACTACAGTTTAAAACACATTAAAAAAAACTTTTATTTTAAATTAGAATTTTTACTTATCAATCAATCAATCCAAGCAGCTGAATCCTTAGCCATCTTCAAGAAACGGCTAAAAACACATCTGTTCTATCTTTATTTGACCCTGTAACTCTATCACTCTCTATTCTAATTCTATTTTATCTATCTGTCTTCTTTTATAAAAAAAAAAAAAAAAACACACACACACACACCCTTGACCCTCTATCAACTACATATTTATTCTCTAACTGCTACTTTTTCTTTAAAAACTAACACTAGCTTTCTTTTTTCTATTCTATCTACTTATTTTCCTTGAAAAAAAAAAAAAAAAACAAACAAAAAAAAACCTTGCTATGTGTACTGCGTTAGGCTAACCGAGACTTGTCATATGCTTGCATGTTATTGCTCTTTTGTTGGTTTTGATTGCTTCTATTGTCCTCTTTTGTAAGTCGCTTTGGATAAAAGCATCTGCTAAATAACTAAATGTAAATGTAAATGTAAATGTACTTATGAAGTCTTCATATATAAAGCTGGATTTATTATTAATACTTTTTATCATCATAAAAGTATTTTGAATGCATTAATTTCTTGTAATGCACCTTATAATGCATTGAATGACCTCATCTATCTATTCATTGTTACACAGAAAAAGCAATGCATTAAAACACATCACAAACAATCAATTTCAGATGTACCAAATCTGCAAATATAATGTGTTTTAACTTTGGCTACAATTATTTATGAAAACGTACTGTATAATGTATTACATCATGAATACCTTTATAAAGCATTGTACATGAAGGCATCAAGTAAAGTTTATTTTCCTGCTATTTTACTCTATTTTTGATCAAATAAATCCAGCAAAAGAAACTTCTGTCAAAAACACTAAACTCATACTCATAATGTCTGTTGTTGTTATTGTTTTTTGTCACACACACTATTTGTCTTGTTCTAATGCTCTTTATCGCACAATATATCATCTTGTTTGCATTGTATTCTTAATTTATTAAATAAAAAACTCTGTGAAGTGCTGGAAGTGACCTATTGCTTGAGGCAACATTTAGGTACTAGTAACGCTTTATATATATATATATATATATATAAAACGCATTATTAAAGTACTTTTAATGCCTCAGTTATGTCTTGTAATGCACCTTATAATAAGGACTTTGATGTACCACTCAAAACAATCAGTGACTCACCTGTGTGTGGTGCATTTGGTTATCAGACATGGGCTGAAGGCTCCTAGGAGCTGATCTTTGCTCTGTGGCTTCACTTTCATCAGCGGCTTTGTGGAATGCACCTCGAGTATGTTGATTCTCCTCGCCGCTTACCTGCTGCTGGAGGCGGCCCAACACATCCCGAGTGCTGACAGGGGTCTGGAGCTCTGCCTGGAGGACGAAGCATAGATTTCAATCAGACCTTTAATTCACAAATGCATCCTGTTAATGATTCAGCTAATGTACTGATGCTACCGAATGAATGCACACTCTTTATAGGTAAAGCATTCATCCAAAACATTAAATGGATGTCCTGTGTTCAAAACAAGCTTTACAGACAGCCTCTGTGGCATGCTGTTGGTTCCAATGAAATTTTCATCTGTCAGTTCGTAGAAAGAAGAAACAATCATGTAAATGGTAATGCATTGACAATGGGGCAAGTCTATGGGGCAGCAGGGTTAAAACTAAAACTAAAACCATTAAAAATTGTTACTTAAAATAAACTTTCAGAAAAATAAAATAAAAATTTTACATGTAATACTATTTTATTTTATTTTATTTTTTAACTGTTAAATAGTTTACCAACTTGAATCTAAAACTGAAATATAATAAAAAACTATACTTATTTAAAAATAATAATAAAAAATGACAAAAACACAACAAAATTACTAAAACTAACAAAAATTAAAATCAAAGCAGGAAATACAGAAAAACTAATTCAAACATTTTTAAAAATAAATAAATAAAAAAACTAAAATAACACTGTTGGGCAGGACATTGTACACACACCGAAAAAAAAAAAAAATTGGTGTAGAAGCAATTTTTAATCCGAAATTGCTAACAGTTTCACAAACAATTGCAAAGAAATGTCAAGTAACACATTAAATTAAACATAAAATTTTAAAGTAGAAAAACTGAAATAGTATTTTCTTGTATGACATACAATAATATTTGCTTTATTTACAACTTTGAAAAAAAAATTGCAGTGCACTTTTCGTTTTAAAAGTAGCAACCATGAAATATGTCATACTACAAAAGGACAATACATTGCGAAACCTAAAATCCAGAAAACCCAGTACTTACATGTAGCTTGGCAGGGTTTCTTTAATGTTATCATATTCACACCAGGTTATTGCTCTTTTTATTACTGATTACTGCAAACATTATCAAATCTCTGCATAAAAAGTGCAAATGAATAACAGCCACTAAGAAAAGCTTAATTAAATCACATAATTCACCCAATAACCGGTAGCCAGTCGACTAATTCCTCTTTATGTCCTTAAGATAACATTGTTAGTGGCCATTATGGTGGTCAGGGCTGCTGAATGACGCTTTCTCTCACCTCACCAGATAAGACCTTGACAGTCTTGTGAATACATTTTTATTATGCTCCCAAACTACAGTAAACATTAGCAAATGAATTAGTTTATCTCTGCATATCGATTTGCAGACAATAGAAAGGAATAGGAAAGTATTAAAGGGAGAAGAAATGTGTGCAATTTGAAAACAGAGATAAAAGAGAATGAATCGAAAGCAAATGGGGAAATGCTTCTTTGTCAAAGACGGATGAAGACAAACCAAGATTGTAAAGAACAAACCCGAGGACAAAAATATTAATATCTGTTCCCTTTTCCCCCATGGAAGCAAATTAAACAGGATTAAGATGCATAAAGCTGCATCAGAGCCGAGCGTAGTAAAATACAATTCTCAGTTGCTTTGCCAAGACTGCGCACTCCCTTCAAGCAGAGCGCAAAGTTGTGACTGCTCTCTCTTTCTCTGATTTTCTCTCTCTTTCACTCAGTGCATCTTATCATGGTATCGTGATCAAGCTTCCAATGAGAAAACGGATCCAAAAACATTTCTAAGATACCTTGTTTTTGGCCACACTATAATTCTTAGGTAATTGAAAAAATTAAAGTTGGTATGTATTTATTCATATTAGAGTACTATGTCGTTAGATTAACCAACATCAAATTCTATTGGAATCAATTGTAAGATGCAGCTGACGTAAAATGTTCTAAATAAGTGACTACTTTGGTATTTTCAGTTTCATTTAGGTTTAGATGCTTAGAAGACAGATGCCTATGCAGACAATGTTGTAACTGATAACTATTTAAAATCATTTTTGGTCATTGAAATAGAGCTGAAAATAAATGAAAAAATAAAAATTAAATGAAAAACCTCAACCTAGTTAAACAAGCTAAAGTACTAAATCAGTAAACCTAATACTAAAAAAATTTATTAATAAACTTATTAATAAAAAATAAATACATTCTAAATAAAAAAATAAATGTTAATGTAAAATATTAAGTGGATAGTTTAGCCAAATATGATTTTTTTCCATCACTTACTCACCATCGTGTTGTTCCAAACCTGCATGAGTTTCTTTCTTCCGTTAAACACAAAAGAAGATATTTTGAAGAATGTTGGTAACCAAACAGTTGTTGGTAGCCACTGACTTCCATAGGGAAGAAAATAGTATGGAAGTCAATGGCTACCCTCAACTGTTTGGTTACCAACATTCTTCAAAATATCTTTTCAACAGAAGAAAGAAACTGTTACAGGTTTGGAATAACTTGGTGAGTAGTGAGTAAACAATGACAGAATTTTCTTCTTTTTTTTTTCGGAACTATACCTTTAGACAGCAAGAAAGCTCACTGGGTTTATGAATAGAGCCTATGGGTTCTTCTGATTCTCCTCCATCTGGACTTGTTTGCTTGTGTTTGTGTAACTACTTTAATGGCTTACTGCATGCGGCAGTGCAGGGTGAGCGTCACACAGGGCAGAAGGAAGTTTGGTGGTGCACATGTGCTGCCTAATGCTACATGATGAGATGTAAACATGAGCACAGATGTGAAAGATTTATGTGGGTCACCCAAGGTCATGTTCTCAGAAGAAGAGCCTCAGCATACCTGTAGTATGCAATAATTGGAGCACCTCAAACACTACGATCAACACTGACACACACATGATGATGCCTAAACATATTTGTATGCCTATGTGGAGTGCTTTTGGTCATGGGGTCATGGAGAGATATGCTCCCTGTATGCCCTGGGGTTAGCACTAAGCTTGCGATGGACACCATAATGAGCTGATTTCTCCCAGTTAACTCAAGGCAGTCTAAATGACCCTGAAGGTCAAGTTAAAATGCGGCTTAAACAATTAAAAATGCATCTTACTATATAAATGCACAGCTAAATATCAGAAACCCACAATAGTTAAGTTTGTAATCATTTTTTAATGTTTTTGGAAGAAGTCTCTTTTGCTCACCAAGGCTGCATTTATTTGATCAAAAATACAGAAAAATCAGGAACAATGTGAAATATTATTAGAATTCAAAATAACTGTGTTCTATTGTGATATATTTTAAAATGTAATTTATTCCTGTGATGCAAAGCTGAATTTTCAGCATCATTACTTCAGTCTTCAGTGTCACATGATTCTTCAGAAATCATTCTAATATGCTGATTTGAAAAGTTTAGGGTAAGTAAGAACACCTTTATTCAGTAATGGTGCACTGAATTAATCAAAAGTGATGGTAAAAACATTTATTATGTTGCAAAAGATTAAAAAAATATTACTGTTTTTACTGTAAATGCAGCCTTGATGGGCTTAAGAGAGAGTTCAAAAACACTAAAAATCTTAATGATTCCAAACTTTTGACCAGTACCGTATATGGTTTTCTTTTCTAGGGAGAAATGTACTAATTACAGTTGTACATAGTTAGGTACACAGAAGGTAGAGTAATTAGTGTCAACCTTCATTTCGTTACCAATTAAGTGACTGTAGTTCAGAGTGATACTATAATAGTAAAATCACATAAAGCTAAAAGGTAATTTAATGAGCAGTTATTTTTACATACACAGTTAATTTAATGGGAACAAAGAGAAATAAAGAAAACAAAAAAATATTATGCTGCTTATTTGTAGTATTGGCTAAGGCAAGCATGTATTACTCATATTGAAAATCCCTATTAAAAAGCAGTAACCCGTCTTGAATGTGACTGAAACCTCAAATCATGTGGCTATTTGAGAAGAGGGGTCAGGGGTCATATATGTATATATATATATATATATATATATATATACATATATTACAGTGAAGAAGGGCCCAAAGTCCAGAATGTCACAAAGACTTTTCAGTAGGGTTATGTGACTGCAAAGACTGCCAACAGGACTGTAATGGTCCCTACAGTACCCCCTCCTCAGTCACTGATGGTCCGATCCGGTGCGATGACGGATGTGTTGACCGTCTGATAAAGGCTTCAATCAAACACCTCACCACGGGGCCACTCATGTCTCTAAAACAAACTCCAGCTGATGGGAGCGAGTGTATGTGTGAACACTGTTTGTGTGGCTGCTCTCTAACCTGGGAACAGGTGTGTGTAATCAGAGTTGGGTTAGAGTGAGCAGATTGTCCACTAATGGTGACCAGGGCTCTGCGTTTCTGAGAAACGGCATGGAGGAGGAAGACTGAATCTGGAGGTTTGTGCCTGGCGCTGCTGCGGGCGTGTGTAGGTGTGTGTGTGTGTTTGTGTGTGTGTGTGTGTGTGTGTGTGTGTGTGTGTGTGTGTGTGTGTGTGTGTGTGTGTGTGTGTGTGTGTTTGTGTGGGACGGACGGAGGTTGTCAGAACACCTCCTCACCTGTATGGGAACCATACGATGGCGCTTCAGTGCCCCCTTCTGGTGGAATCTGACGAAGCAACCCACACAATAATCCTCTCCGCATTCCGCACACATCTGAAACAGATCAAAAACAATTAAATAAACTCAGCATGCGTACAGCAAGGCGTATTCACCCCAAAAACTTTAATATCAGCAATATATATTTAAATATCTTGCACTTTTTGCTCAACACGATACATATTAAAATGGAGAGAAGGGAGTTGCAAGTATCTTAAGGGAGCTCATTATTTTGTTACTGATTGTAAATGAGTGCGGAGGGCGATAGGAGAGCCCGTTTGACGGACAGACGGGTAGAAAGAGAGACGGCATAGCAGCACAGGAATTTAAAGGAAGGTCTATCAAAGGCGCAGCTGAAGAGCCACTTGTAAATGAATCCAGCCTGCTGTCTTGATTAATTCGGTCTGAACGTCTGCATGTCTTCTCTGTATGATGATGCAGCACTTCAGCTTGAGAGATGCATGAAGAGTTTGTATTTCTAAGAACAGACTTTGGATAGGTTTGGAATAGTATTTCTGCAGTCTATATGAGCATTTTTGCACAGTAGGTGTATGTTTGCAATGAATATCCATTTAGCCTCTGACATTTGCCAAAAGGTGGATGCAAAGCACACTGCACTTGTCCTTTTTTTACCAGCATGAAAAATGAACCAGAAGCTTCCTTTTTCCTTATAAGACTTTTTCACTTAAGACTTACTTTCCACAAAATCAAACATTAAGCAACAACAACAATGCAGAATGCCATAGTCAGTGTTGTTATTGTTAACAAAAACTAAAATTAAAATAGTAATTGAATTGAAAAAGGGCTGAAATAAAATCAAATATAAACATTAGATGAAAATCTTAAATGTAAAAATCTTGGTAGCTTGGCAACTAACCCAAATAAAATAAGTTTAAGTACTAAAATTACTAAAACTTAAATTTAAAAAAATAAATGGAAACTAAATAGAAATATATAAAATTAATACAAATGACCAAAGCACACAAAATTATAACTAAATATTAGATGAAAAACAAAACTAAACAAAAATGTTGTTGACTGAAAATAGGTTCAAGTACTAAAATGACTAAAACTTAAATAAATAAAAAATAAATTAAGATAAAAAGAACTATGCAGATGAAAAATTACATCTAAAATGAAAATATAAAAATGAAAGCTCATCCAAAATATTGCTACTAAAACAACACTGACTATAGTCTGAAATAGTTTTGCAACTTAAAATAGATGGAAACACTCCAGCACACAACTCATAATATTTACTACATAAAGGTAGTATGCTCTTCTGTGTGAACTTCAGCCATAGTTTCGCACTTTGCAACTTCAGTAGGCTAGAGGTCAAGTGACCAGTCACAATTTGTTTTGTTTTACATGCCATGTAAGGAAGAGTTTATCTAAAGTAGTAAACAACACCAACTCATTCAAATGAGATCTGTCCAAATGTTTACTATTCTTCATACATAGCAGACATTCACAGATAATTTGAGAAAGCAGAATATACAGTTCTGCTTGTGGATGTCTAGTTTCTAGTTTACTTTCAACTAACTACTGGAAGTGCCGTACAAGTCAGTCAATGATGAGAAACTGGAGATATCAGCCATTTCTGTGTACATCTGATTTAAAAGCATGATGTCTGAACGTACTGTATATTCCACACACTATTAAAAAATAAGTAGGCAGGCAGTATCCAGTGTATACTAGGCATTTTGCAGTAAACAGTACAGTACATTCTATCCTGAACAAAACAACAGCTTTCAGCTCAACTTTAGCTACTGTGGCTTCCTCTAGGGTTATGTGAGTGAGCACAGAGGAAACCCTTAGGAAGCCTTGGCTCTACAAATCCATAAATACATCGAGACAAACACACACACACACTGAACATTCGCTTTAACACACTTGCTGTCTTTGACAGCCAAATGCCGATGTGCAAATTCCACAGGTACATTTCCCCTCGAGACTGTCTGTCTCAAAGCACTCAAGTCCCCTCTCACACACACACACAAACACACACACACACACTCGAGCAGCACATGACAGTCCCAAATCTCCCAAGGGTGACAGGGTCCCCTTTAATACGGCCACACAAACACACACACACACACACTCACAGTGAATAAAGAAAAGGGTAAATACAGTGCTGCTCTGTGAATCTACAGCTGTGCCCATTACCGGCTCCTTTAATGGCCACATAAAAAAAGGTCTCATTTCAGCACGACACTGCTGAAATAAATTACAGCAGCGGCATTCTTCCCAAACTGATTTTTAAGAGGGCTTCCGGACTACAGAATCTGCCGTTCATGTCTTCTTTGCTGTTGGATGAGTAGGAATATATTTGCAACACTGTATTTAACAGCAGTTCAATCTACTGCTGCCAGTCACAGCTCAAAGTAAAAAGTGGGATCTTACCGTCAGGGGCTGAGGGAGCTGTTTTATTCGAACTGATGGAGGATAACAAACCATTGTGTCATGCGCTTTAGTCTTGAAGAGCCAGACTTTGACTATCGGTATGAAGTCTGGTTCACACTGCAGCTTAGTCTGGTTGAGAAAACTGCTTGAACGATAAGTCTGACTAGGGATGGGTTTATATGAAGTTCATTGTACCACTATAATAGAGCAGTGTGGGAAAAAAATAATAAATGAAGTGTCATGGCGGTCTTGTGCAGAAAGATTTGTATGAATGGTTGTATGTGCAGAAATGATACGTTCACAGAAAAAAAATGGAATATACTGTTTATATCTTGTTTACTTGCTACAAAGTTGCTCAAAGAAAACTACTGCATGTCTTTTAAAGCTGAACCACCCTGAACTTTGCAAACTTCTGCAAATACTCTGATGAGCTTCCCCAGAAACACACATACCAAAAAAGTTTAAAAGTTAGGGTTCAGTAACATGTTTTTGGAAAGCAATTCATGCTTTTATTCAGCAAGAATGCATAAATTGATCACAAAAGTGACAGTAAAGACAAATTCTTTCATGAAACTCTAGATGGCGCAGGCTGATGGGTTCTTAACATAACTCATGATATTCACAGCGTTAAGCTTTTGATTAACATTCACTTTTTTCGCATTTTGCAGTGCACTTTCAGAGTTCCTCCTGAAAACCTCCACCTTCCCCAGCTCCACCTGTATAAATCTGCTATGGGTTATTTTATATGCCATTTGTGCAGCAGCAGTATGTCTTAAATACTCACAGAACCGTATCACCATATGCATTGTCAGTAGCAAGTTCCTGTACTTAATCAGCAATAACAGAAATAATCAGCAAAAACAGCAATAATCTACAACCATAGCAATAACCAGCAGCAATTTAGCAGCAGCAGCGTAGCAGATCTCTTCCGCCAAGACCAAATACATTATTAACATTGTCATATCCATTACCATGCTAAAATCTTCTGAGAGTTGATAGAAATGTTATTCTTTTGAACTTCCTATTCAAAAATGTTTCACGCTTTCCACAAAAATATTAAGCAGCACAACTGTTTTCAACATTGATAATAAGAATTGTTTCTTGAGCAGCAAATCAGCATATAAGAATGATTTCTGAAGGATCATGTGACACTGAAGACTGAAGCAATGATACTGAAAATTCAGCTTTGTGTCACAGTAATACATTTCATTCTAAAATGCATACAAATAAAAACACAGTTATTTTAAATAGCAATCATTTTCACAATACTACTGCTTTTACCGTATTTTTGATCAAATAAATGCAACCTTGATGAGCAATAGAGAGTTTCAAACACACTGAAAAATTATACCAACCTAAACTTTTTAGGGGTAGTGTATACCTGAGACATGATGCATGATGAATAAAAGGGATGGACAGTTTGGAATTAAGAATAGTTCTGTTCACATAACAGAACGGATGAAAACTCACCAGTCCAGCCAGCTGAACTTCACACTGTCCACAGACTTTTCCCCTCAGGTTGAGCTTCCTGTTAGTGCCATGTACCTTGGCGGCTGGTTCCGCTATTACCTGCTTCTGTACAGCTGCAGTTATACAAACGCACACACAATTCAGAACTCTACACATGATTTCTGTTCCACAATTTAGTGAGCTACCTCATTATCAACTGCCTACATAGGACGGTACCTTTTGAGAGATTCACATCATTTGACTGATTAAGAATGTTCCCCATTGGCAGCGACTCTTTTAACTGTTCATTATGTGCATCACACAAATGGTACTCAACCTGTGAGACTCAACTAACAGTTATAGTAGATTCCAACAGAGCTGGTCCATAGCATGCGTTAGAAGATAATGACTTAATATGGGAGCATATCTAGACTACTGTTCAATAGTTTAATTCTGGGAACACAGTATCCTTTATCATGTGTTTATTATGTGCCATATAAATCTGGGGAACACAAAACCGTGCGTGAATGTTCTTAAAAAACTAATCTTTCGTAAAATAGCCAGTTTTTTTAATTAGATGGAGCCATTTTTGTCAAAACTTTGCAGTACTGAATAAAGTACATTTATAATTGATATTTCAATTGTAGTACTTTTTTCACCTTGCAAAAGATCATTATTGTTATCTTTATTTCTTTCTTGTTTGCAGAGAATGAATTTTAAATTGAGTTATTTTTCTTACCACATTAGCAAATAGTGTTTTTTCTTGGACAAATCAATGGACAAATCTCACTATAGTTTGTCGAATTTCTGTTTAAAAAAAAAAAAACAATTTGCCAATGGGGTAAAAAAAATAAAAAATAATAATAATAATTCAATAGATGTTCTCTGAAAACAAATATTATCTTACTAGGTATGTTGCTTCTCAAGAACATTTATCTTGTTATAAGGATGTTTACTGGAAAATAAGTAAAAAAAAATAATGATCAAGAAAATTACTTTATCTGTGACAGAGACAGTTCATGTGATGCCTTAATTATGCTATCTAACAAGTTTCAAGTCAAGATACAGATAGTTAGCTCACTAGAGTTTTGAACAGAGTTAAAGACAATTTTGACTTGCACCATTGTGAAATTCTAATAGGAAAAGAGGGCTTATAAAAGCTAAGACTTTACTATACTAGTGTCGAATTTGAGGGGGAAAAGGAGTTCAAAACAAGCCAGGCAAAACACATCTCAGATTCCAGTCCACCCACCTGGCACAGGTTCGTCCTTCAGCACTCTAATCTTCATCTTGCCCGGAGAGAGCTGCCCAAAACAACATATTTCAAACACCACATTATCACCAAAACCACCGGTGAACCGTTCATGCAGTTAATTCTAGAAAGTGTGTCCAAGGTTTTGGACCATCCCTGGCATGAATGAAGGAGAAGTCGGCCTGATTGAGACTGGATATTTTAAACAGATAGACAGGCTGACTATATTTGTGTTTCAGCATGAAATGATGATGTCTGGTGAGAAAACTCTTACTCTGTGAGGTGCAGTCTCCTTGTTCGTCTTGACGCTCTGAATCCCTGGCTGTGCTGAACGCCAGTGAGAAGCTCCCATCTTCCTGCATGGAAATATCACAGAAAGCTGCTCAGTTCAGCACAGAAATGCAACTAGTTGTAATGGCCAATGGTGTGAATCATTTGGAGAACGTACTATTACATTTTATTTAAAAAAACCAAACCCTAAGTATTAAAATCTAGCGCATAACCCATGGTTAACTTTTAATTAAGTACATGTCAAATAGTGGAAAACAAACACAAACAGTACATGAAAGCTTTTGCCCTACATATTTCATATAGATACACAGACGGAGGTCGACTTCATTTGTTTTCTGATTTGTTGTTTTGGTTGCCACATCAAATCAACAGTCTAAATAATTCACGGCGTGATTGTGGGGGAAGCCGTTTGTTTAGAGCGGGCTGTCATGTTGGCGTAGAGCCGCAAGCCTGAGTGTGTTCAAAGGATGGAAATGTATGTTATGTGTGTCTGCCTGAACGATATAATTTCACAAGAAGTAAAGAGGTACCCGTGCTCTTGAAATGTCTCTTTCTCTTATGTCGGTAGTAAAACTGTTTGGATGGCCGCCTGAAAAATTCTAAAAAAAAAAAAACATCAGGAATGAGACTGTTTTCATACCAAAATCCCAGAGGAATGTGTAGTTGGTGACAGGTCATGTGACTTTACCGTTGAAATGCTTCAGCTCACATCATATAAAAACAGTTTCACATGCTCAGAGGAAGCAGTGTACGCACTCATATTTGAGTTTTTACTAATTACTAATTTACTAATTTGTCAAAGCAACTTACCGTATACTAATTAAACGCAGCCCCTTTGGAACCATCTTAAGGTTAAGTGTCTTGCTGTGGGGCATGACAGTGAAAGTTATTTAAATGCTAGAGTAAATCAAGCCAAAATTATAAAGTGGCCCCAAAAGTATCTAGACATTTAAGCCACACTTAAAACGGAAAATGATTCTAGAATTAGAGTGCTATAGCAAAGTTATTTATTATTTTGTTCAAATGTTCACGGTTGGTAGGAGTTTTTAATGTTTTTAAAGTCTTTTATACTCACAAAAGCTGCATTTATTTGATTAAATATACACTAAAACACTAATATTGTTAAATATTATTGAAATTGTAAAGAATTATTTTCTCATTGAATATATATTAAAATGTCATTTATTCCTGTGATACAAAGCTGAATTTTCAGCATCATTACTTCAGTCTTCAGTGTCACATGATCCTTCAGAAATCATTCTAATATGCTGATTTGCTGCTCAAGAAAAAAAAAATCTTAAAATTTCTTTAATATTTTCGTGGAAACCATGATACATTATTTCAGGATTTCGATTAATAGAAAGTTCAAAAGAACAGCATTTATTCGAAATTATTTTTCTGTACCAATAATAGGTTTACTGTCACTTTTGATCAATTTAATCCATTTGTTGCTGATTAAAATGATCATTTTCTTTAAAAAAAATCAATTCAAATATATAAACATTTTCTTTAAAAAAAAATCAAACCAAAATACATACATATATATATATTTAACAGAATGTTATCTTCTGCCAGGCAAAAATGATAAATCTAATCACTCAGAAAAGTAATACTTTAATACTTAGGGAATTTGTTTAAATATCTAACCATAAGTATAAGCAATAGGAAAAGTCATGAATAGATCTAACTAAAAATACACAGCTCAGCAGCTCCACTAAAATCTCATATTATAAAAGAGTGAGAAAGTCAGAGACTTTGGAAGGGGCCAGCAGGGAGAGAGGACACTTCCTCTGCATGCTGTCCACTCTCATTAAGGGCTGTTTATGTGCTGGCCTTTATCAGTCTGATGGAGACGGGCGTTTGGGATGGGGATTAACCACGCTCAAGCCTGCCTGTCAGCATTATGGAGAAACGCACAGGCAACGTGGCAGTTGTGCTAACAACTGGCGGATTACCATCGCGCGCACACGAGTTCCAACCAACAAGACAAACACTTATCTCCTGTCAGGGTCATAGACATCAGACTCTTCCACTACTCGAGTTCATCGTGTGGCAGCAGTGGGACAGGTGAGAGGTTACACTACTGCACATTTAACCTGGTGTTAAATCAGATTTCAGAATGATAAAAACGGCCTCTGGAAGTTCAAGTCTTCTCAATAAATGAACTTGGAGAAATTATCATTTAATAAGTTAACCATTTAAATATCATTTAATATAACAACATCATTTAATAAGCATAAAATACACAAAATGTTGGCAAAATCGTCCCATTTTAATCAGCTATTTATGGATACACTAAAACTATTTATGGATATGAGATAAAAAAAATTCGCAATTATCTTTTTTCATTAAAAAAAAACAGATTTGTGAGATGTAAACTTATAATTCAGAGAAAAAAGTCAGAATTGCGAGATGTAAACTAAATTCTTTTTTCTCAGAATTGCAAGTTTATATCTCACTATTCCGAGATGCAAAGCTAAATTTTCAGCATCATTACTCCAGTCTTCAGTGTCACATGATCCTTCAGAAATCATTCTAATATACTGATTTGCTGATTTCTTCTTATTGAAAATGGCTGTTCTGCTTAATATTTTTGTTGAAACTCTGATTCATTCTTTTCAGGACTCCTTGAAAATCAGTTCAAAAGAACAAGAACATCATTTATTCAAAATCTTTTTGAATTCTTATGAATTCACCTGTGGCCCTTTAGTCCTCTGCTTTCGCTACAATAAACAGCGAGCTTGAGCATGAAGGAAGATAACATCAACCATTCCCAGCACGGCACCCGCAACAGAAGTTCTGCTTTGATTAATGGTCGCCGATAAGAGCTAATCTAAAACAGTTTTATTTAAAAACGTCCGTATGGAGGCAATCGTAAATTAGATATGGTACCACTTACATCCCTTAATATGACAGTTCCGGTACGCGGCCCAGATCTCGCAGACATCTTGTCTAGAGCTGCATTCTCCCTGCATTCATTCATCTGATTATCGCAAAGTGCTGCCTTATGTTATTGATACAGGTGCAATTGGTGCCGTCCATCCCCATGAAGAAATCACAGGAATAGCTTCAAGCTATTGTCTCCGATTGGCTTTCCGCCTCACTGATATATCCGCTTTCCAGGGACAAGTATGTTAAATTATGGATAAATTCATTCTTCATGCTATCTCAACATAATTCATCCTGACCCACTGCATGTATATGTTTGCATTTGTTCGGAAGCATATATGGGAATATGATGCATTCGCTGCATCTACCCCATTACCGTAGTGTTTCCCTCCCCTGTTGAGTTATGAACTTATATGTAAGCCTAAAACGGCCGCCACTATAAATTCATGAGGTGGACCTACACAGGTCACATTTGAGTGTTATTAATGAAGAGCTGAAGGAAAGGGGCCGGGCCAGGAAGAGAAAGAGAGAGAGAGACATCAAATTAATAACTACTGATGTTATTTTTTCCTATTCTTTTATTTTGACAGAAAACTAATTTCCTGCCTTCCTCGTTTTGGCATAGGGTCCCACTTAA
>JAFVLL020038143.1:0-25530 GCA_021397915.2 Tor tambroides
CTAATTGTGGAACTACCCACTTTTTGGCGTGTTCGCACCACGGGAACTAGGAACGGTTTTAGTTCCAGGAACTCCGTTTGGAGGAACTAAATTAGCTCCTACTTCAGAGTAGGGTCTAAAACAGTCCTAGGAAATATCCGTGATGTAAGTGTACGCTGATTGGCTAAACGTGTACAAAAACGCCCTCACCCGCCATGATTTAAAACACCATGTAAACATATACTGTATAAACATTGTATTATACTGAGAGCATTTATAAACGGCATTTACTTGAAGACTTCGTCTACGGCGTTTTGTGCTTCTATCAGCCTCAATGAAATGTAAGAGATTCTCTTAGTCCTCCTTTCCGTTCTTTCAATCGCTTGACGTATACGTCAAAATTCCATGTCCATTATTGTGAAACCCCCAAGACAACAAAAACACAGCTCCGATCACAGCATCCTCCATCCTCCTATTGTTAACGTTGTTCTTCTTTGTTTACGTTGTTGAACGCCACGTACAAATGACGTCGCTGTCGATCGGCTTATGTCACTTCCTAGTACCCACTGTCGGTGCGAATGCAACCCTTTAAATGGTACTGGGAAAAAGTTCACGCAAAATCTTTCCAGTACTTTAGTACTTTACTTTTAGTCCTGGAACTAAAGCAGTGCAAAAGGCCCTTATGTTTGGAAAACTAAAGTGTTCTCTTACAGAAATAGAGAACTGGTTCTACAACAACCTTACACTTGCTGAAAAATCACCCACTCTCACGAAGACAGGTGCATTATGATGATTTATGAATATATCACGCATTTATCCTCAGAGATATGGAAATATAAATGGAAACTATACATTTTTGTGGAAGAGTGGGGGGGGGGTTGGGTATTTGGGTGTTGGTTGGGTTTGAGGGGGGTTAAAGTAGCCCCCAAAGTAGCTCAATGACATATCCCATAGCAAAACACAAAATATGTCATTACCATACCTAAAATTAGGTTTGGGTATTGTAAGAAATTTTCCGGTTCCATTTAAATTAACTATTATTATTTTTTCACTATTTTACCTTCATTGAATGTAGTGTTGCTGTAAGGTAGTAAGTAATGTTGAGTAATGTTAGTCCATCAATCACATGTGCTTCAAAGTTGATGTTTTTTACACTATCAATAACATTTTGCTTTTCAAGCAGGAATAAGCTGATTGGACAAATAGTCCCTTAAGAGCTAAGACACTTGTTCATTTCCCTAAATTAATGAAATATTAACTGTTATAACCACGTATACACACACTCCATAAAGCCCCTATTTTACAAATAATAATGCAGTCAGGAGATGGTGTAATGCAATGAGTGGTTTCCACATTTTTAAACATTTAAAATGCATGAAAATAACTATTTTCCATCACTTTGTTTTTTACTCTTGAAATGACCTGTGCACTAAATAATGTAACCCTCATACTTACATAACAATAGCAGTCTATTTATTTAGTGGTCCAAGTTGAAGTCAGTATGTTTATTAATGACAATATGGGACAAATATAATGTAATTTAGTAACGGCAGAAGCTGTGCGCTGTTATCAAAGTTATCACAGTTATCAAAGACGCGAGTGCGTGTACAGTTGTGGAAAATGATGTGTTTGGCAGTTAATGCGTCATGAGAAACGATGTGCTCAGTAATTAAAAATGCAGGCCGGCGTTTCTGTTATTTGGTTTGTGACATCCTTTACGGGAAACGGCGGCGCAAGTCTGCTAACATCGCTTGGTCACGCATCACACCAGAACTGTTTTCGGAACCGAAGCTTATAAATTGCTCACGGTTCCGGTTCTTTTCAATAAATGGAGCCGGTTCTGGATAAGAACCGGTTCTCGGTTCCCAACCCTACCTAAAATACATATTTTACTGTCACCATTATGCAGATTGATCATAAACACAGCTAAAAGGCTTCCTACCACAGTGGCCATCCTTCACAAAACTTATATCTACCACAGTTTTATCATAGATAGAATGCAAAATGTTTCAAGCATTTCAGTCAAATGTAATTTATGTAATATTTCAAACCTTTAACCCACAGGAGAAAATCGACCCAATTCCGTGGAAAAAATGCAGATTTGGCAACCCTACATCCAACACGAGCTGCATCCAAAGCGATTTAACTACTCCACATATTGATAGTGGCTCCCTGATGCGCGAAAATTAAATACAATATTAGAATGTTTGCGGGAACAAGCTGGTCAGAAATTCAGCAGGAGCGGGATTAAGAAAACAGTCCCGCACAGGGCTTTAAAGGGGTCATATAATGCCATTTTTGTACAAGTTAATATGATTCTTTAGGGTCTAAATGAAAAGTTTATAATATACTTTAATTAAAAATTCTCGTTAGTTTTGTAAGAAAACACTCATTTTACCTGGTCAAAAACAGCTCTCTGTTCAGCACTCCATTTCAGCGCATGTGCCTTTAAACGATCATGAGCTCTGCTCACCCCGCCCCTCTGCTCTGTGGGGCGTGACACAACACACATGGAGTGTTGCCTTGACAACAGTTGAGGGTATCTTTTGGCGGAAGAATGGCAGCGGGAGTTTCTGAGGACACTGTGCAACCATATCAATTTGAACCGGAGTCGGACCCGGAACAAGATGATGGCCCCGAAGAAGTTCGACAATTAAGGCTCGAACAGGACGTTTCTGAATTAACGTAATGTCACTTTGATCTATCTTTGTATGTACTGTTACAACACGTTACTGTACTGTACTGTTATTACTTATTAATCAGTAACAGACACCGTTATAAACCATCTACAAAAGTAAGCTTAATGTACTGTTACCGCGTTAACTTCACCACAGCGTACACAGTTTATAATAACACAATAACCATAACGTGTTGTTCATTACAAACGTGGGATTATTAATTATATTGAGAACGTCATACATAGAAAACATGCCATAATGTACACTTGATTTCACGTAATGAACACTTGATGTCACGTAATGAAAGTTAGTGTAAACTTTAGCCACATTCATGGTGAAACATGCAAGCGATTAGCATAGATTAATATAAAGTTTAATAAAACGTTACACTCACTTCTTCTGGAGGTGCAGCAGGAACACAAATAGTTGGTACCGATCCTTTTTTCAGGAGCAGCTTCTTGGCAAAACCATCTTTAAACTGACCCTCGTTTATAAAGCAGTCTGGTGAGAAATGATTTGCGCAAACATGAAAGAATTGAGGTTGATCTGGGGGACTATTCCCTTCGAAAACAAAACTCAGCCATGCGCCTTCAGCGGTTCTGATTTAGGAACATCAAAACGACTGCTGTGTTCGTTATTACACCCAAGAACAGAACACCACAATCGCTTAGACGCCATTCTGCTCCAGTGTATCAACAATGGCGGACTATGATGACAGCTCGCTCAGGGCGGGTCTGTGTTGAAACGCTCCAGTCAATCAACAATCGCGGGAGGGGCCTCCGATCTTGTGACGTCACAAGACGAACAGCTCGATTTGAGACAGGGGAAAACATATTAGGAGATTAAAAAAAAAACACTGGATGGATTTTTATCATTATAGGATGGTTGTGTACAGGCACTGCCAACACACATTTTAGTACAATCAACTTGTAAAAGTGGATATAGCATTATAGGACCCCTTTAATACAAAAACACACACACACTGTAAAAAGCAAAAGCCAAATTTATTGCGATATTTATAAAAAAAAAATTAAAAAAAAGACAAATGAAGATTTGAGAAAAAATGAAAATTTTGTCAATTTTAAAGTTAAATTCTTCTAGCTAATGCACCAACCAAGCTCCTACCCATGTTCTTTACTAAGAAAACTTAAGTGAGAAAAAAAAGTCAGTGAATTGACTTGTACCTGAACTTTAAAGGGGACTCAACCCTCTTTTTATTTGTGGTATACTGTCTCAGTCTAAATTACATTCACACTGGTGTTTTAGGAAGCCAAACAAATTAGAATATAATAATAACAACAATTTTACATTATTGTCATTCCTATGACAGTAATAGCCATATATTGTAAAACAATTGCACTGTAAAATAAATGAAAATGAATACTTCAGGTATATTATTTTTGCTTTACACTACAGTAGGGAAATAACAATACTTCTTCCCTAATTTCTACACTTGAAAAAGATATTTTGAATTTGGACTGCAGTGATGTTACCCATTTAAACTGTACTGTAGCTGTCAGCGATTCATACTGCACTTTTAAGCTTTTATTCTGACGGAAACGGCAGTAGAGCTTTTATTTTGAAGGAAAACTCCAGCTTCAGTGAAAACAGGCTTACAAAAACGTGTTTCACTACAAATCTAGTGAAATGCTGTAATCATCTGCCACGAAAATAAAGCATAACCACAGGCCGTGCATTCCCAAATGCGTGATAAATGCACAGCACATGAAATAAACGAGTTCACTGCATACTGCATAAGAAAACCCCGGATCACGAGCTGATCGCCTGAACAAAGTGCGCGCTTCGCTTTGAAATGCGCAGTGAAAAGTGACTTGAGAAGGGATTAAGTCACATTGTGCTTTCAGGTTTGGTTTGTTTGACAGATACTGTGCCAAAGCATAATGGCCTAAAACACAACTTTAAAGAACTTTTATGTTAGAATAAGAAGTTTAAATATATTTTAAAAATCTACACTTTTTGCCTGGAAGACCTATCGTTTCATACTGTCAGATGATATTGAGACAGTTTTGCTATTGCTACCACGATATTGATAATACCGTTACATCCCTACAACAGAGCTTGTTACATATGCTTAAGGGGAAAATATGTCAAGATGTCTTGGTCATGCCTGGGGCAAATAATCATAGGCAGTGTTTTGAATGCTAAACTATTATTTTTTATGTAAACCAGGCTTTGTACTTAACGTGCTTTCCGCAAAAATAAATAAATAAATAAATGGGAAAAAAATCATCCTCTTCACATGAGCAAATATGCGTTTGGCCCGAGCTCAGGCTGAACGGCACAGATTGTACTACGGACTATTTAAATTAACTATATGTAGCTATATGTTTGACTAGGCTATATATTTTATTCTGATAATGAACAGGCTGCAACGTTTGCAACGCTGTAGGCTATGTGTGTGCTTAAAGCGCCGGCGCAATCGAACAGCACAAATATAAAATACTCTGTAGATCATTTGAAGCAATTCGTTTACTTTTATTTTAGGATGTGCTTTTTGTCATCTTGGTTTCCTTTCCATGAACTTGTTTGTTGAGCACGTGCCACACAAAAATGAACCAAACTCAGCTGCATATGTCTCTCTGTCTTTTTCTTACGTTTTGTTATTCTGTTAATTATTGAAGTCATATATTTCGCAAATTCATTCCTTTTATATATAGACTATGATTTAATAAAAAAACTGATTTTGTTATGTTTAGCTGAACTTAATTTCTGTTGCTTTTCTGTGCTCGTCCGCCGCATTCTTTCTCTTCTCTGACCCCGCAGCTCTCTCCGTTAGCTTATAGTGTTAGTAGCACCAGTCCAGGTGTTTCTTCAGTTACTCCATGTTGAGTTCAGTGATGCACATAGATTGCACCTGACTATGCATTTTGTCCTTTTCTCTGATGAACTGAAAATATCGGAAGTGTGTCCGTCTCACAAATGTAGAATAGGCCTACGTCTCTGCAGTCATCTCAACCATCGAATTACAGCAAAAGGAAATACAAAGTATTTTCCCTGCGGATTTTATTCTCTGGTGCTGTTTTGCGGTGTTGGTAAATTCACCACTTAATTTTGAGTTAAAATATGTTGTTGTAACTTGCATTACTGAGATTGTAATGAGTAATAATATTACCCAAATTTTTATTAGTAATGCGTTATATTACTGCGTTAGAGCAAAAAGTAATACACTACTGTAATATAGTTACTTTTGTAATAAAAAGAACTTGAATATACAGTACTTCAAACCATGGATAGTTTGACTGCAGTGGCCATACTGAGGTGATGAATTGCATGGAGGAAAGAAAATAAGATGTCCAAAAAGACAGAGAGCAGTTCATATAAATTTATAATTGGAAAAAAGGAGCGTGAGGATAGAAATGCATTTACGATAAGAAAACAACATGAATCGTTAAAAAGAAGGAAGACATAATCAAAGTGTAATATAGACTGAGACAAGAAATATTCTCTCGTTTATAGCCTCACAGCTCCTCACTGATGTTTTATCATTCTGAGCGTCTCTCAGACTGGCAACAAACAAAAACTCAATTAAGAACTATGACCTTCAGGCCGTGTCTGTTGCTAAGGTGATAACTGCCGAGACTCCTGGGAAATGCAGTTCTGGTGTCAGCATCCTTTGGCGCTTTTTCATTACAAGTGGCCCAAATCTGATTTATCTGCCTGGCATTGACTCTAGAGTCCACTGCTTGTTTGTGATGCTGTATCATGTGTATTCATGAGTTTAGAAAAGCAATTATCGCTCGGCAACTTTAGATTATATTAGTTTCGACACCCGCCAGCAACAATACTGAGTGTGAGACATTCTAGTGTATGCATATGCATTCGGATTATTGTGTAATAATAATGATGTTACGTCTATGATGGTCATAATGAAATGTCTGTTGGTTCAATATTGTGATGAAAGAAAGCTCATTTGTATTCATTATAAACCACTGGAATATTACAAACGCCTGAGTCTCGGCACTCCAGTACTTCATTCAAATTCTAAAACAAACTTCTGTTGTTTTCATATAAATCTAATTGTACTAGTAGTTTTTTAGTTAATAAAAATACAGTGGTTCATCGTTTGTTCATATTAGTTCACAGTGCATTATCTATGTTAACAAGCACAACTTGTGATTTTAATAATGCATTAGTAAATGCTGAAAATAACATTAAATAAAACGTTTTTATAAATGCTGTAGACATATTGTTCATTCTTAGTTCATGTTAACTAATGTAGTTAACTAATATTAACTAATGAGCCTTATTGTAAAGTGTTACCAAATTCTTCATTAAAATCCATTAAATTCATCATCTTCATTATTAAAATTCTAAAAAAAATCTAATTGTAATTACTAACCCAAACACTACAACTGTCTCCAAAAGAAAATATTCTGCATTTTTAAGTAAATAAATAGATAAAATCTCAAATGTTATAATCTCAATCCCATACATCATCATAATAATAATAATAATAATAATAATTATTATTATTATTATTATTATTATTTAAACCTGGAATTTAAAATAAATAAATAAATCTTATTTAAACCTGGTAATAAAAATAATACGAAAAAATAAATAAATTTAGAAAATGTGTAACGTTATTATAATTCTTCATTAAAATCCATTAAATTTTTCATCTTCTCTCAGTGCTTCATTAAAACTTGAAAACATACTGCTGTTGTTTTCCTATAAATCTAATTGTAATTACTAACCCAAAACCTAGTCCTATCTCTAAAAAAAAAATGTTTTGTGTGCATTTTAATAATTTAAATCAAACAAACCAATAAATAAATTAATCTCATTTAAACCAAAAAGAAACGTAACATAATCTCAGAATATATTTGAGACTGCACTCTTTCTAGGTCACTAATGAAATATGTAAATTTGTGACAGATCATGTTGCACAGACTGTCAGATCTTCTTCGACTGAATCTCTAAATGCCATTTGGATCATCTCAAATCGTGAGAACATGATCATTAGGTTCGAGTGCTGCTGTCATTACTGAAAAATTGTATTAAGCTACAAAAATGCAAAATATGACTACTTTGTGAGGGGAAATAAAGGACAAATATATACATTTTGATGTATTGTAGATATTACAATGTGGAACAAATGCACAAGTGTGGAGTCACAGACATCCTGAAACTTAATGGTGTGTGTGTGTGTGTGTGTGTGTGTGTGTGTGTGTGTGTGTGTGTGAGTGTGTGAGTGAGAGAGAGAGAGAGAGAGAGAGAAAGAGCTCTATCAATCAATGTTCAGATGCTGTCTGCTCCAGATGCGTACAGTTGCAGGTGATTTATGCAATGTGCACACAGGAATAATATCAGATAAATCAGATATTGTGTGAGTAAGCACACACACACACACACACACACACAGAATGGATGTAATGAGCCAGTGTTGATGGTGTCAGACTGTGATCGACAGGGGCACTGTGGCTGAGAATGGAAATGGATGCATTAGACCCACATGCACACATACCTGCACACTAAATGCTAATGTAGAAAAACACACTCCAAACATGGAGTATATTGCCGCCTTCTGATCTCATTTTCACAATGTGAATGTTTTTTGCAGACGTCATGCAGAAAGATGCACCTCACAAACATACATACGAACCTGGCTATCATCACACAAGCTTTTCTCATACACTTCTACAGGATCATTGTCGAAGGAGTAATCACTTCTTCTGTCACTGTCTGGATCGTCTGGCTCAGCTAATGAAAGAAACCACTATAGTGCATTATCAGGTGTAGTGAAAAAGTAATTGGCTGAAGGTTTCCATCTCTGGCTGAGCGTCCAGGACATTGAGGATTATTACAGCGTGGACATTACCTGCTCCAAAATCTTTCACTCTGATAAACATCCAAATCAAGACCTGCACAGATTCCCAATGATGTATCCCTCCTCAGCCAGCTGTGCAAATCCACACACAAAAATTTGATCATTTAGATGCTCACTATTTCTATTCTTAAGAAATAGCGATTTGTAATTATAATGTGTATATTGTAATGCAGTTGTTTTTAACTGGTGGGTCAGAACTTGAAAAATGAGTTGCAATCTATTCTAAAGGTTGGAAAAAGCAGGGAAAGATCAATTCTAAATGCAATGTCAACACCCATGAACTCATGCAAGGTAAAAGAAAATATGACCCAAACTACATTAAATATAAGTTAATTTGCAATGAGAATAAACAAGAATAAATGAGAACAGATTTGTGCTGACCACAATGTGTTTTGTGTGGTGAATAGATAGATAGATAGATAGATAGATAGATAGATAGATAGATAGATGTCCCTATATATTATAAAAATGTCCCTATATATTATATTTTATTTAACTAAGTTCTACAGCCACATTTGTGCCCAAACTGTTGCTTAATAAACCAACAGACACTCACTAGACTTTGAGAATGTCTGAGCATACAGCATACGAGCATCTAAAACATGCCCATCTGAAGCAACATGTGGCTATGAACAGACATAAACACACCAGGCTGTCAGACAACAGTGGCAGGCACTGATGTTGTTTCACTGCAGACTTCCAGAGCCTCTGTCTCATTCTGCTGTCTGAAGTGCACTCACACATCCGGAGGCAGACGCAGCATCCTTCCACTCGCATATTCACAGTGCATCTCTGAGAGGTTCAGCTCTAACGACAGTTCATTTTCCTCATGAAGGAGGAGGAATCTTCATCCCATTTCATCTCAGCTTACTAAGTCTCCCATCAAATTCAAAAAAGTGAGAACGCAAGAAACAAATGAACAGGTGGCAGATGAGAAGGAATACATTTAGACAAAATGCAGTAAACAAGAGCAAAAGATGTGTCTGATTGTGTTCTGTTATTCTCTGTGTTACTCAGAGGTAAAAGTCATTAGGTTTGTTTGTTATTTGGAACTATTTTGAGGGAAAAGTGTGAAGATTGCACTGTGAAGCTGTAAAACTACACAGTGATACAGCGAATTAATTTGGCACACATCAAGTCACAAACACACATTGACAAACAGATGGGATAATGCATACACAGTTATTTTGCTGTGGGGCAAAAAGCCAAGCTGACAACAGCAAAATATGCCCAGTGGTCCTACTGACACTGTAAGAACCGAAACCACACATGCATCAGCCAGAGACACACATTTACACAAACACAACTCTATCAGCCCCAGACACATCTCCACACATCTGACTTATCTGAGCACTAAATCTCAGTATCAGTCAAACAGTCACTCATTTATTGTTAGACTGATCAAAGCATGTCTGTTTTTTCCTGTCTGTCTCTTATCACAATTCTGTCCTTAAAATCACTGAAAATGAATCTTACATCGATACACACTTTGATACGCATAATGCATTCAGACCGAGAAGAAAGCATATCTGTAACCTTGCGCAAGTATGTATAGCTACACCTTTAAATGTCAAATATTTCAGACAGACAGGCAGATAGAGAGGAAGATGGATGGATGGCGAAAGCGACAAACAGATGATTGATAGACAGACAGACAGACAGACAGACAGACAGACAGATAGATAGATAGATAGATAGATAGATAGATAGATAGATAGATAGAATGACAGAACAATAGATAGAACGATAGATAGAACGATAGATAGATAGATAGATAGATAGATAGATAGATAGAACGACAGAACGATAGATCAAACAACAGAAAGATAGAACGATAGATAGATAGATAGATAGAACGAGAGATCGAACAACAGAAAGATAGAACGATAGAACAATATAACGATAGAATGATAAAACAATAAATAGAACGATAGAACGATAGATAGAACGACAGATAGATAGATAGATAGATAGATAGATAGATAGATAGATAGATAGAATGACAGAACGATAGATAGAACAGAAAGATAGAACAAAGATAGATAGATAGATAGATAGATAGAACGATACATAGAACAACAGAACGATAGAACGATAGATAGATAGATAATAGATAGAATGACAGAACAATACATAGAACAGACAGATAGAATGATAAATAGAACGATAGAACAATAAAACGATAGATAGAACGATAGAACAACAGAACGATAGAATGATAGATAGATAGATAGAACAACAGAAAGATAGAACGATAGATAGATAGAACGACAGATAGATAGATAGAACGACAGAACGATAGATAGATAGATAGAATGACAGAACAATAGATAGAACAATAGATAGAACGATAGATAGATAGATAGATAGATAGATAGAACGATAGAACGATAGATAGATAGAAAAAGATAGATAGAACGACAGATAGATAGAACGACAGAACGATAGATAGATAGATAGATAGATAGATAGATAGATAGATAGATAGAATGACAGAACAACAGATAGAACGATAGATAGAACGATAGATAGAACGATAGATAGACAGATAGAACGACAGATCAAACAACAGAAAGATAGATAGATAGATAGATAGATAGAACGACAGATCGAACAACAGAAAGATAGAACGATAGAACAATAGAACGATAGATAGAATGATAAAACAATAAATAGAACGATAGAACGATAGATAGATAGATAGATAGATAGATAGATAGACAGATAGAATGACAGAACAATACATAGAACAGACAGATAGAACGATAAATAGAACGATAGAACAATAAAACGATAGTTAGATAGATAGATAGATAGATAGATAGATAGATAGATAGATAGATAGATAGAATGACAGAACAATACACAGAACAGAAAGATAGAACGATCGATAGAACGATAGATAGATAGATAGATAGATAGATAGATAGATAGAACAACAGAAAGAGAAAGACAGAACGATAGATAGAACGATAGATAGATAGATAGATAGATAGAACGACAGAACGATAGATAGATAGATAGATAGATAGATAGATAGATAGATAGATAGATACATAGATAGATAGACAGATAGAATGACAGAACGATACATAGAACAACAGAACGATAGAACGATAGATAGATAGATAATAGATAGAATGACAGAACAATACATAGAACAGACAGATAGAACGATAAATAGAACGATAGAACAATAAAATGATAGATAGAACGATAGAACAATAGAACGATAGAACAACAGAACGATAGATAGATAGATAGATAGATAGATAGATAGATAGATAGATAGATAGAATGACAGAACAATACATAGAACAGAAAGATAGAACGATAGATAGAACGATAGAACAACAGAACGATAGAACGATCGATCGATAGATAGATAGATAGATAGATAGATAGATAGATAGATAGATAGATAGATAGATAGATAGATAGATAGACAGAACGATAGATAGATAGATAGATAGATAGATAGATAGATAGATAGATAGATAGAATGACAGAACGATAGATAGATAGATAGATAGATAGATAGATAGATAGATAGAACAACAGAAAGAGAAAGACAGAACGATAGATAGAACGATAGATAGATAGATAGATAGATAGATAGATAGATAGATAGATAGATAGATAGATAGATAGATAGAATGACAGAACGATAGATAGATAGATAGATAGATAGATAGATAGATAGATAGATAGATAGAACGACAGAACGATAGATAGATAGATAGATAGATAGAACAACAGAAAGAGAAAGACAGAACGATAGATAGAACGATAGACAGATAGATACATAGATAGATAGATAGAACGATAGACAGAACAACAGAAAGATAGAACGATAGATAGATAGATAGATAGATAGAACAACAGAAAGATAGAACGACAGAACGATAGATAGATAGAAAAAGATATATAGATAGAACGACAGATAGATAGAACGACAGAACGATAGATAGATAGAACGATAGATAGAACGATAGAACAACAGATAGATAGATAGATAGATAGATAGATAGATAGAAAGAAAGACAGAACGATAGATAGAACAACAGAAAGACAGAACGATAGATAGAACGATAGATAGATACATAGATAGATAGATAGAACAACAGAAAGATAGAACGATAGATAGAAAAAGATAGATAGAACGACAGATAGATAGATAGAACGACAGAACGATAGATCGAACAACAGAAAGAGAACGATAGAACAATAAATAGATAGATAGATAGATAGATAGATAGATAGATAGATAGATAGGGTTTTGGCAAGATGTCCACCAAGTGAACTGACTTACCTTAAGAAAGACTTTAGTATAATACAATGTGTGATGCAAAATGGATCCAATGATTTTATAATGCACAGATGTTGACATATATACCCTAACACCTCCATCTCAGTGTATAACAGTTGGGCAGGATTTCCTGAGATGGTTCCC
This sequence comes from Tor tambroides, assembly GCA_021397915.2. NCBI lineage: Eukaryota > Metazoa > Chordata > Actinopteri > Cypriniformes > Cyprinidae > Tor > Tor tambroides. Next base: position 12,962 of record JAFVLL020038143.1, read on the forward strand.
TTCTGAACTCTGTGCCAAGAAGCCAGAGCTTTGTACTTGAGAGTTTGCTTTTCGGGATCATGCTAAGCAGTTCATTCTTGTGGCTGATCTGTGAGGGTGGGAATGGACGTGTCAGCGAGCCAGGCTTATTTAACGTAAGCCTGTGTAAAACTATCTGTACAACAAACAGCTGCAGCACCTCAGCTGGACCAAGACGAATAAATCATCTCTCACAAGGCAAAACAGACAGTGTGAAGTCCGGCCCTCAGCTAAAACTCCTGACAAGCATAAATGAGGAACAGCTATTTATTCACGCCTTTAGATCCCCCACACTCCCCAGACCTGGAGCAGGTCAACTGACGTCATGTGTCTGCAGTAATTTATTATAACACACACTGAACTCCAAGGGCATGTTGGGATTGACTGGGGTTGTGAAGGAAAATCAAATAAAGAGAGGTGTTTATTATTCCCACTGCATATAGAGTGATTGTGCCTGTTCATTAGAATTTTACAATATGTCCTGTCTGTCTTAAAGGGATAGTTCACTCACAAATGAAAATTCTGCTATTATTCACACTCGTGTCTTATGGGCGCCATACAAGTTTTTTGGGAAGTCACACCACATGATATTTTACAACCTGAACTAACATCAGTTTGTCATGGAATGGTAAAATTATATGATATTTTAAGAGACTTATTGACCTTGACACAGTAATAGGAGTCTGAAAGTGTCCTCTCTATATAATTTCCTGATTTTTTTCTTTGATTTGACAGACAAAAGAGTAGGGCTGTGCAATTAATCGAATTCGATTATCATGCGCATCTCGTCAGTAAAGCCGGTTCTGTGATTAGCAGTAAATCGCCATCACCTGTTTTCAGATGGAGCGGCATTTACTACACAAGGTATGGATTCACTGACAAGCTAGGCAATATCGCGTTCATAATTGCAGACGAATTGCCTTTGATTATGAATGCGATATTGCCTAACTAATCAGTGAATCTGACTCTGTGTGTAAATATCTCCTCTGAAGGCAGGTGATGGCGATTTACTATAATCACAGACCAGCTACAGCAGTGCACTGTAATGTCGGGTCGATTAGTACACAGCCCTACAAAGAGTCAACTATTAACACAGTAACCCGCTCCCAGAACGCGACGCACCGAACGCTCTTTGTTTGCACATGTGATTGTTTTGGAATAGAATAAATGAAGCGGGGGAAAAAGTTAATCTTGACAAACTATATATCATTCTGAAGGTCTAAGCCTCAAGCAGACGATTGATCGCTGTTTTTGATTGAAAGCTTATAAGGAATGTATTTGCTACATTTGTGTAAGCAAGTACATCAAAACATGCAGAATGAAAAAGCAGTACCTACCGTTATCATTGTAATAACGAGTCACAAACGCGTACACTGCTGAAATCCCGGTTTAGTTAGAGAGGTAAGGGTCCACAGAACAACATCTCTTTCAGCACTTTTAGTCCAACGAAGCAATAACGCTGTAATTTGGATGGATACTCCTTTGTTTACGTCTTTTCTCCGGGAGAGTTATTGTTTGTATCTTAGATTATGTAATAAATTACGCTCAAAAACAGCATCTTAGTGGTAAAAAATCAACACGGTTTTGTAGCATACAGTTTTACAAACAGAATGAAACCATCCAAAAAAAAAAAAAAAAAAAAAAAAGTCACAGATCCGCGGAATATTGTTTATTTGAATTTGGCGCTCTCTCGTGACGTCGCGTGATGCACCTGTGGCCTTTGTCATCTGGGGGCACAACTTAACGATCGCCTTTTTGCACAAATAGCTCTTTTCTTTCTTTTTTTCAACATTTTCCTTATCATATTGTGTGTGTGTCTTGTGTAGAAAGTGACTGTATATGCATGATTTACATCTCTATAACGCACATCAGCGTGTAATCCGACTTTATGACGGCTGTAATGACCGGCTATTATTGATGATGTGTATCATCTCTATCGACGGACATCAGCGTGTGATTACTGACTGCAATCAGTGTGAATGTCTGGCAATTTCAGTTTATCTCTGGCAGTCAGAGGATTGAGTATGTAGGCTACTAGACACAAAGCAAATTCTTCTTTTTTTTCTTTCTTTTTTATTACTCAAATTATTCTTATTGTATTTTTTAGTGCTCAAATAAATCACTTATATGATGTCTAAAATTCTGTCTATTATTTTATAATTTAAAAACTAGCAATAATGACTAAAATAGTTTGTGGAGATTCTTCAGCATTTGGTGGTAATTTTCATCAAACAGAGGGGTGGGGGGCTAGAAAAATATTCTCATAAAAATGATTGCAGGAATCTCATTTTCAAGGTATCGTCTTCAAATTTGAAATATAAACTCATTAGACATGTGACTTTCAGCCCATTGGATTGCTCCAGGACTTATTTCATGTATTTGTTTATGAAATAAAAAAAACATTCAGTCAACAAGTAAAACATTTTCAAGGCACTTCAGTGTCTATAACTTTTTATTTTGGAGCATTATCAACTCTGGATGATGGATAGTAAAGCTCATTGTCTTCTTTCCAAAGATACCTAAATTGTGTGTGTAGCACATTATTGTCAGGAAATGTTGCCATTTTAATTTAGGTAGGTCATTTTCAGCTGTGAGGCCCAAAATGGGGGGTGCAGGTTAACAGGTTAATAGTATTAAAAAAAAAAATTTGTTTTTTTAAAATCAAACAACTTTTCTTTTTTTTCTCCTAAGAAATAGTAATAAAAGATGATGCCAAAGTACTTAAGGTTTTCTTTCATAATCTTAATGAGGCTTTTTTTCCCTTCAATATGATGTCAGGACCACTGTATCACCATGGCATGTTTGACTTAATTACCAAAAAATATCACAATGAATTATTCAGAAATTAAAAACACATAGGGTATGGAACAACATGAGGTTGCGTAAATTAGAGTGTTTTTTTCCCTTTCCGTTTCTGGGTGATCTATTCCTTTAAGAGTCATACAAATCCATCTGTCAGAAGTATTTTAGTCTGTTGAAGCTGTATATGCTCACATAATGAAATGATATTAAGTGTATTATAGCAGGCATGTTTCCACAAAGGGAGGCCCTGAAACTCTCACACAGGGCATGTCATATCCATTAACCTTCTAATGGCTGACATAACAGCTGTTGATAATAGAGTAAGAACAATGTGCGTTATGGAAACAGAAAGAAACATTTGGACACGGATTGTGGTGGGGACTCATCCAGTCATCTGGTCCTTCAAATATGATTCATAACAATATAATTCATTTGTGCAGCAATCACGTCATATTCACAAATCCAACTTAAAACCGTTGTCATCAACATACTGATTCCACTAAGAAATAAACTTAGTTTCCATTTAGAAACGAAGAATGGTTTCTCTTTCAGTGCTCGTCCAAGGCTTTTGTTTACTAACTCTGGTTTTATGTCATTAGTCTCTGTTTGCTTGCATTTCCATTACCCCGTTTCCATTTGGCGATTTAGAAAAATTGCTCTCACGCTCAAATGACTCAGAACAACCCTAAACTGACATGTGTGTTACTTATGATTATGTGTAAAGATGCCTTCAGAGGACAGATCACTACAAAATCGCTTCCCAACATTAATATTACATCAGTAAATTCAATAACTGAAACAACAAACACAATTTCAAAGTAGACCAAGAGGTTGGAGATGTTTATTAGTTTTCATTTAGCGCTATGCAATGTGAATGATAAAAGATGGAGAAGCGCATTACTCCAATTTCGCTTGGCCTGTCTAGCAAAGTTCACTCACACAAGCACATGTACTCACAAACATTCACACTTACTCAGACAGGAGGCGTTTTCAAGGAACCCGGGGGCTACAACTGCAAGACTGCTATGTGAAACATTTATAATTTATGATGTACTTGATGTGGTGATATGTATAAACATCAGAGGAATTTTAATAAGGCTCAAGCAATTAAAAAAAAAATAAAAAAAAACTTTGTGAAGGGTTGTTTTCACTTTAAGGAATTATTTCTGCCAAAAGAAAAAGTTGCAATGTGGAGCGTGGACTCCAGCAATGCAACCTCTTTTTATTGAGGAAAGAAAAAAGTTGTTTCATCTTTTTTTCAATGCCTTATTGATCTTGGTGCCGGGGTTTTACAGAGGCTATTTAATGGCCCAACTGACTGCTCCGCAATGTCCAATACAGTCAGCAAAGGAAAGCATTTTCATTGATCAATGTCTTTGCAAAGCATACAGATAAAGATTGATAATGGACTTCAACAAATCCTAATATCAATTAGAGCTTAACGGAAAAAAAAGCATCAGCATAAAACGGGATTACAAACACGTGCATTCTCAATAGAAGCAGGCCTCTCACCTTCAAAACAACACAATGCAGAACCGGCCTAAAACTCCTGTGCGATCTCCACTTGCGTAAACATAAGATATTAATCTTTTAGACAGAAAGGATTGTGTCTGTATGAGCCGCTGATAAGCAGTAACCTTTCATAATTGGTTTTCCTTGAGGAAAAATTAAAACAAATGGATGTTAAACCTGCTTTCTACATCTCCCGGTGCCCTGAGAAACAAGTAATAGAAATAATTGCATAGAGAAGGGTCTGGGTGCTAATTTGTTTCCCTATTAGAAAATCCTTCTCCTTTGTGATTCAATTTACGTTGTGCGCTGGCAATGCCCACACTGCAGGCTTATTTGAATCAAGCCTCTGTCAAGACTAATAAAACAGAAAGAGCAAAGGGATGGATTACGAAACAGGCATACGGAAAACTGGAAGGAGAGATGGAGTGGCGTTAAGAGGTGAAGACAGGCTGGATCGCGATTTCTCGGGCCTTCATCCATCCTAACAGCGAGTCCAGAACAATGTCACAGAGCAATTTCTCTTAACAAAGCCATCAGATTTCACTAGCCTGCTGGAAAGTCCAGCTTCCAAGCTGCTCTTTTCCATACAACGAAAGTGGATGGGAAAGAGCAGCGAGACCATTTTTCTAAATATATTTTGGAACAACATGGTGAGTAAATAAAGAACTACTGAGCTTCTCCAAGACATTAGCAGTGTTTTGGAACACGGAAGCTGGTTTCTAGCTGGTCCAAGCTGGTAAATGGTCAATCATGTTCCCAAAACAATCTGACCACTTTAAACTTGGTTGCTGGTCTATGATGGTCTACCACAGGGATATCCAATCCTTCCCCTGCCAAAGAGTTTAGCTCTAATTTGCCCCAACACACTTAGCTGGAACTTTCTGAAGACCTTGATTAGATGTGTTTAATTGGTGTTGGAGCTAAATTCTGTGGGACAGTGGCCCTCCAGGAACAGGATTCAACACCCTGGTCTACCAGGTAGGCTAAATAAGAAGCCTGGAGCAGAAATCCACAAGCTTGCACAATCTACCAAACAAAGCCACTATCTTAAGTTGAATTATCCAGCAGGGAACAAGGCGGCGGCTCTTGACATTTCCAAGCGCCCCGTCAAAAGCGATGAAAAGTCTTTCTTCCGTTCTGCACCACAATATCCCATTCAACAGCTAAACCTAAAGTGATTCTGCTTTGTAACTGCTGCTAAAAACCCGCATGCATGTAACGTAGCAGATTGCGGACGATACGAAAGAAAGCGAGCACGTTACAGACACTTCACCTTCATGTCACATCGCTCATTCCCAAACTCTCAGCAATTCTTCACCCATCGCACCTATTTTCTAGCCTGTCTCGCTGATAGAGGCTTTGATCTCTCACACCTCTCAAGTGTCAATCAGCTCTGACTGACAGCCTGACCCTGCCTCCCCATGGGAGGGTCTGACAGCCTAACAGCACTCTGACAGTCATCTCAATGGAAACTGCTCTGTATTATTCTTTACATTATTGTCCACACTTTCCTTACTATAAAAGCCAGGCTCAAAGGAACACTATAACCACTGCTCAGAAATATGGCAGGCTCTGATTATGCCATGTGGGATGAAAGGCATATTTCTTCCTGACGTTTCTCCCGTTTTTCACTGATACAATACACTTTCCATTCATTACCGCTCACTATGGGCACGCCCAGACCAGGGAACATTGCTTGGAAGTGGTTTAGCTTGTCCTTGGCATCCAATTCCTGGGGACCATTTATCTGATGATATATTTTCCCTTTGGAAAGGCAAGTTGGGATTCTTTCCCCAACAGGAAGGACATTGATAAGCCATCAGGGATTTGTTTATTTTGATCTATGGCCATTGCATTTACACCAGTATATTCTTTATAGCGAACTGTGACCGCAAGTATGTCTCCGAGCAAAATAAATCACAACTTGCCAGAAAGCCATATATTTATGCCATTAAACAGAGAACGACTTGGAAATGTCATGAAATGAGGTCACAGCATGCAGCAAAACTTTAATTTGATCCCTCTTCTAGGGATATTTTTCATGCAGAATTATTCGTTGCATTTCGCTCACTTGACCAGCGTTACAACAAGAGCATAATAAAAGCAAGATTTTCCTTAATTCCTAATAATGGCGAAAAGAAAAGGTCACTTGACAAAATACAGAATACATTACAATTATTCAAAAAAGGGCTCGGAAGATGAAGACATAAAAGCAACGTGAGGCTTTTAGGATCTTAACTTCTGACAGCAGCGTGATTTAAAATTCCATTCAAAATAATTCCTACCCATTGGGATACACTATTCAACATTAGTTCGTGCTGACAGCACTAACCTAGTCACATTTCTTCATCTTCAGGCTGATTAATGAAGTTGGTGTTCTGACAGTTTTCACTTTATGTATAGCAGTGAGCCGGCCAGCACAGGAACAGGCATTTTCTTTTCTCGTTTTTGTTTTTTTGCTAGGCCTGTTGAACTCAACATCCCACTAGAGCAACCCCAATGACAAAGCTGCCTTTTTCACAGCGCACAGAAGCCTGTGAGCACAACTCAACAGCCTGTGTGGAAACAGAGTTGAAGGGTCATGTAAACTCGCAGGCGAGGCAAAGACTCGGAAGAGAAAGGAGAAACAATCGGCTCCTCAACCCGGGGGCCGCGATTTGTTGCCGAGACTGCAGAGCCGCCTGGCATGGCAAACACCTCTGCGTCCGCTCTCGGCTTGTTCCTTCTACTGACAGAGCAGAAAGGGAGCGAGGGAGAAAGAGGCCTTTGCAGTGTGACACTCAGCTCAACCGTGCCAGATCGGGCTCGCATCGCCGTGCGACTTACTGCACCAGAGGAGTCTGGTAATGGCACTACAAGGCTACCGCTGCACACATGAGCCAGGCGCTTGTCATGAATGCGCTATCGTGCGTCACATCAGGACCCATGGCTCGCTCGAAAGCAAGATCTGACGCTTTGCGGGCGCAACGAGCAACTGCGCATCTGCCTCGGGTCTTCTAGAATACTCCACCTGGCACTAACAGAAGCTCCGATTTTCCCTCTACGACACCGCAACCTGGAGCCTCGCTGGAGGTTTGAGAGGAAGCCCATGCAATCAAAAGACAGACCGAGGGGGGAAATAAGAGAGGTTGAACACTGGAAAGCACCATGCTGGTAACCTGGAGCAGTTTCCTCACATAAGACTTGTATTGGGTAAAATAAAAGCTTTGGTGGGTAGACTAACATGAAAGAGCGTCAGAAAGGATCCGATTACTGAAGCGGCTTCCAGGCTGTGCCTACTTACAGTCTGAAATTCCAAAGCGGCAAATATCTGAGAAAGATGAAGGAAATAGTTGCATCAATGCAACTTATATGGTGCTTAAAAAGTTGGTCTTAACAAATAAACCAGGCTAAGACCTTCGCAAATGTTTCTTTGACATACATCAACACAAACACCTTTTCAAAATTTCTCGCATCTCGGAGATTTACTGCACTAACCCACGCCTGCTAAAGGTTGTTCTGTCAGTAAACAGCATGGTGGTTGTGTTCAGCAATGACCCATTTCAAACTGAACTTTGAGTGACCCTCTTTGCCTTTGTGACCCCAGTGAAGGTAAAGACAGAGAAGGAGAGAGAGGGAGTAAGAAAATACTGATATATGAACCCGTCCGCCCACTCCTGTTTCCCTGAACCGAACGCATTCAGCGTCCACCGAGACAGCAGCCGCGGAGCCAATCAAAGCCTTCTGGCCATTGAGCAATTATCTGTGCTCCGTGACATAAGTGGACTCTGAACCAGTGACCCCAGCAACCCTCTTCCATTGCCTCTTAAAATAACCCATGGCAACACATAAGCACTGCGCATACATAAAACGGAGAAGGAAAAGTGGATTTATTTTTCCCTGACAGGTCCAGGATCGCATTACATGCCATACAAAGTGCAAAGCCTGAAATCATAGGGCTAGATTTTCACTTCGTACAACAGTGAGGCATAAACTCGTGTCATTATATCAATTTATTTCAATGTCATTGGTGTGGGCTTGAGTTTGTCTAATTCAGTGAATGCCAACATGAGCTAGATTTGGATCTGACTTTATGACATTTTCCAACCACCTAGCAAAGTGGAAAAAAGAAAAACGTGCTTGAGTGCACACATATCCCTTCAAAGAGAGATGAAGTGTACAAACAATTTGAGTGCGGAAACAACAAAAACCTTGATAATTTGTCGCTTGTGGAATGGAAAAGTGCACGGAGAAAGAGCACTTTTTTCCCTTTTTCCCCGTACACAAGGCGATTTGCCAAGCTACACCTCAGAAGACAAGTCTCCCCTAGGCACTCAGCTCACAAATACAGTTTGATCTGATGTAGTTTTGGATTTGTGTCTGGAGGGCTGCTCCTCGTGGTGACAGTCCCGGAGGGGAGACGGCAATATCGCATCCTGTTCCGTGTGCTGTGTCACGCCATCCAGGCCATATGCTCTCTGCTCGCCTGGTGCCACACTGCTGCCATCTCACCAGTCTGCCTGAGTACTGCGCACAACAGCTGGCGCTGCTGTTGTGGGCACATAAAAACCCACATAAACAAGACAGGTTATAGTGAGAAGGTGGAGTTAGGACACTGGTGGAGTTTGTAACGGTAAAATAGCACACATACACTCTGTTCCAAAACCTAGTGAGCTGCCTAGTCATTTGAAGGCATCAAAAGTATGTTCCTGAGACCTTCCTGATACCTGTTTCTAAAGCGTTAGCGTAAATTATTTTAACCCTCAAAAGCCGAGACAGCTGCCCGCGGCTAAAAATAACAAATAAAAAAAATAAAAAATAAATAACGCTTTAAAAAGTGTCGTAAAGCAGAGATTCTCCGCTTTTTGGAGATATCACATTTGTCTCAGTTGGATATTCAGAGGCTCCTTAGCGTACGTGATTACGTCATCACATTTTGACAACATTGATTGGTCAGAAGAAACCAATGCATTTCGTCCCTCTGAGCCAAACAGAAACGATTGTTGACGCTTAGTCCCACCCCCCGTGCCCAGATTGGTTCAAACTGTCATATATTCAACCAATAAACATAGGTTTTGGTCTTTTGAACCGTTGTTTAGCGTGTTTCTTTGGGATTTTGAGCAAACGCAAAGTGAAAGTGAAGTGTGTCATGAGTGCATGAAAACAAACACAAAATAACACATTTGCATGAGAGCACTCTCTGAAAAAGCACAGTAAAACACAGGACAGAGCACTGTGGCATAAAATAAACCAAAACCAAGGATGAAAAAGCGGTACATATTGGATAAAGCACTGGAATTTAGGTATTCGTGTCGCGAGGCGATGTCCCGGTAAAATCAATTCTGACGCAGAGTGCAGCCAGCGGATCGATCCATTTTGCTGTTATATTATGTAAATAATACTTACATAGTTCCTAAAGATAATTTGCACTATTTTTTTCTATTGCACTCTATATATTTTTCACCCATTTTGTGTGTAGTTTGTGAATAATTTGCACTGCTTGTATTTTTGTTGCACAAGACAATTTTTACAACTTGCTGCACTTTGTGTTTGTTGTTCATACTCAGATTGAAAATATATTTTTTTCTGGAAAAAAAGGTAATTTTTTAAACGTATTTTGTTATTATATTACACGGTTTCCATTTTCTTTACTCCCTAAATGTTTTTTGGATACATCTATATTGTTAGTAAAGTAAATAGACCTGTTTTTCACTGAAAAGCGCCTATAACAATATTGTAATAAATGGCTATAACTTGCTTGGGGAATGTTATATGTAGACAAAATTTTATTTGGAAGTGTAAAACACAGATACAACTTTTTAAAGAAAAAAATCCAAACTTCAGGAGTTTCTGTTTGAGTACACGGTAAAAAACACCCAATTATTGCTTGCATTTTTCTTAAAATTCTGGAAATTCGTTAATTCTTAGAGAAAACAAAGGGAAAATTGGGGAAAGGGGAAATTAAATTAGCTAGACTGAAACTTCAAGTTCTCCTGCTTATAATGATATATGGCACTTGATGCTGACTGCTAGAATAGGTCTGAAAAAACAAAGAAAAGTACAGGCGTGTCAGGTGCCCCAAAAATGTTCTAGATCTTTAAGGGTTAAACAATCCATCTGAGATGGTTGACAAAAAAATAAAAAATGCCAAACTCTCTCTAAATTTATGGTCTCCACTCACCATAAGGCCAGAGAAAATGTTCCCTGTTGTCCTCACTTTTTCAGCAGCATTGGTTCTGAGTTTATTTTTTTCCCCAAGAAGGTTTTTTTAAAAAGGTTTCTTTAAAAAAATAAAAAATAAAAAATAAATGTGTTTTAAAGAGTCATGAGCCATGAACCAAACCAACCAGCTATGAAGCACTGTGAATGACAAGTCAAATTAAAAACAATGGATAACTATAAAAATTTTGTTTTAAAGATGTTGATAATATATTTTTAATTATATATTTTTTGCAAAATATCCACATATATAATGAAAATACAAATATTTAAATAGTTGAACAGCATATGGAGACTGACTATTACATTATACATTTATGGGTCTGACCATATTCAAACTTTTTTTTTTCTTTTCTCAGCAGAATCATGGGAAACAGTTTTTCACCACAAATTCTGTTGTTAAACTCAATTATTTAAAAAATTAGATGCAATAATGTGGACTGAGGGCTTCAGCAAAAGCATATACCGATTAATAACCTCACAGCTCAAAGTATGTCTGTCTGTAAAGGTTTATAAATTATTGGTAAAAAAATATATATATATTGCCCTATGGGAAAATGAATGGGATTTTTACTTCCTGAGCCCAAATGTTACACTCTATGGCCCTGTTAAAAAATAAATAAACAAAAAAATAAAAAATATTTGTTCAATCCAGTACAAAATTTACCATTTTATGTTTTTTAATGCTTAATAAAGTACCACACTGTTAGCTTAGCATCATGATAATGCCAAACTATTAAAATGAAAATAAGCCAAGTCTTCCTGTGAGCTTGGGGACTGATGCAAATAGCTACTGTCAATATCAAGCATTTCAAATCGGTCACTTTTGATGTAGCACTTAATTTAGCTATAACAAAAAACAGAGCGATCACTAAATTCATAAGGCTTAAAAGGAGTGGATGAATCTGAATAAAAAAAAAAATAAAATATTTGTGTGCTATGTATATTATTTTTTGCTTATTAGTATAGCACACCATTAGTTTTAGCAACATAAGCAACATTCTACACCAAATCTATTGAAATCTAATGAAAACTGAGTCTCTTGTGTGCTTTATTTGAATAACGCTATTTGTCTGACGGGTTGTTGCCTGCATAGTGCATACCAAGTCAGTCACTTATGAGGTTTCATTCATCTAGGATGTATCCTTATCAGAACTCTGAACTCCTTGGTACAGAGTCTCTGTAAATACACTGCATGTGCACTAGTTTGCAGTCTTGTTATCCATGTTCCACACTTTGTAGCAGGTCCTCACCTCGTGACATGGGTGACCAGACACAGTGAGGCAGGGGCAGTGATAGTTATGTGATCCTGTGCCGTGTCTTCTTGGGAATGGCGCACATAGAGGGCCTTCAGTGAGGACGGACATGCACATCAATGTCGGTGTGAAATTCAAACAGACTGATCCAGGGCACGTTCAGGATTACACCATAACCCCCTCCCTCTGTGCTCGCTTCACAGCACAATAGGCTGCCTGTGAAAGGGCTGGAGTGAGCCATTAGCTCTGCTAAAGTGTCGATTCATAGCTGCTGTGGGAAAAGGCAGGCTGCTTTAGGGTTGAATTACATAGCTCACCTGGAAAGCCCTGTCCCACCTCGACTCCTTCAGCAGGTGCCACTTCCTGGCATCTAACACCCAAGGTCAATGACATGTGCCAGTCAAACTGTATGTTAGCTGTACTTAAGCTTTCAGTCTAAAACCAAGAGTACCATTTATTTACAGAGTTATAAGATAGTATTGAACATATAGAGGACGCAAAAGTATTTGGAGACATAATGCCAAACTTACATATAAATGACACTGCTTTAAAAAAAAAATACCAAAGAAAATATCTAAATTCAAATTTCATTAACATTCTTGCAACTACTTTTAAAGTTATTAAATAAAGTTATGAAATAACCTTGTTTAAAGTTAAAGTTATTTTTAGAGAATATAATGCTGCTTTCAAGCTATTGCTTTTCATTTACTTGCAAGTAGTAGTAGTAGAAATATGTATTAAAAAAATCTAATTGCTATGAGAAAAAAAAAAAAAAAATATATA
>JAFVLL020038145.1:0-16887 GCA_021397915.2 Tor tambroides
CATTTTCAGCTTTTAAAACCTTAGGCGGGTTTGTACGAGTATATTGTAGGCGCTCCTTATATGTATTTGTTCAGTGTATGATATACGGCGCAATTTGTTTGAACATGCTCTGACTTCCCGTCATGAACACAGACACAGAGAGACACTCGCGTTCACTTCCACAACTGTCTTTTAGCTTGCAGACCGGACAGTATTCGTTTGTAATACATTTTTAACTAAATATATTTTCAATTTCAAAAATATTTCCATTGAGCTTCACTGCCTGTTTACAATATATAGGCTATTTAAAATATATTGGTCATTTAAAAAAACAAAAAACAAATTGCCAAATGGGATCTGGAAGTAAACTAGCATTTTGGAGATAGAGGTTCCCTCAGGAATGTCTAATGGGTTTTTAGATTTTCTTGACTTAAGATTTATGAGTAAAACAAGGTCTGTGGTTAACATTACTTGAATACTTTCTCATTTTGTTCTACAACATAAATTACGCACAGTCAATCCTCAAACATGAATTTTGTAAACAGTTGTGTGATTTGCAAACATATATCAGGACTACAGTGGTTTTTAGATTTAAGAATGTAAACTGAAATTCTTCTGGTAGTTGTAGTCCTTATTTATCAACTTGATAGCAGCTTTTTTTTTTTTGTTTGACGTATTGTCAAGTATGGTGACCCATACTCAAAATTGGTGCTCTGCATTTAACCCATCCAAGCGCACACACACAACAGTGAGTAGTGAACAAATGCACACACACACACACACTGTGAACACACACCCGGAACAGTGGGAGAGAGCGCTGTACATTCACTCCCCCCACCTACAATTCCTGCCGGCCCGAGACTCAAACTCACAACCTTTCGGTTACGAGTCCGATTCTCTAACCATTAGGCCACGACTTCCCCTTTATTACTAATACATCCAAAACTGTTCTTCTAAAAACTTTTTTGTGAGGGAACCAATGCATTCTGGATTTGCTTACAAATTGATGTCATGATGAACCGCTCAATTTACTGTCAATTTGACCTCCGAAAGGAAGCTGACTCATTTTTATGCTAGGCATTGTGTCATAATGAGCATAAAGATTACTGGATTGAGCAGATTTACTGGAAATGGTTCATCCATCCTTTATTCCATAAAACATGGACATATTTTTGGAATTTGTCAGCCGTTCATGAAAATTCAGCATGACTTATTTTGGGAATTCAGTTGTAGGGTTTGAAGTCCATGTGTTAACATGGTTCATGTTGAATTATGCAAAAGAAAACAATATAACAAAGAACCAAAATACTAGAACCACTATTATTTTATTTCAAAAATCAAGGAAAATTCCATTTTTATCTACAGCTTTCACTTTTTGCATCATAATAACATGGCATCTGCTCTGAATCTGGTCTTTATTTTTTGGAGAATGTTTTGAATATGCATCCCTCAGAACCATCCAAAAATCAAGTCTTCATCTCTCAAAAAAATAGAGATTATTTGCCTCTTGTGTTGCTCTGAAGCCACTATTCAAACAGTGAGACTGCGGTGAACTCAAGCGAGGACACTCATCATGATAATGAAAGCTCTAAAACAACACTGCATAGTGATTTGTAAAGAGACACTATCAGCTGCTTAATTAGGCGTAGCTGATTTGCAGAACCGACATTCATCCCAAAGCAACTTAAGTTTCTAATCAGATCTGACAGGACTTCCCTCAGGTGGGACACCTATCAAAAACCAGCTGACAGTGTTGTCAAGAAAAACTTTTCATCTAAAATCCCTGCAAATATTCAAACCACCTCCCTTTATCCCTTTATGTGGTCAAATCCAGAACCGCACCACAGATGGCTATTGGAAAGAATCTCACGAAACCACAAAAATACGAAGAAAACATCAATGATGTTTTGAATAAAGGAAATGCAAACCATTATATATAGTATAATATGCAGTGGTGGCCAAAATTGTTAGAACACTTGGCATATTTAAGAGCTTTCAGTTGTTTTTGTTGAATTAGGCATTACAATACCCATAAAACGAACTATTCTGGAACTACCTGTGATGGAAGGAATCTGCTGGAACACTGAAAATGATGAACTGGCCCCCTCAAAGTCCGGACCTCAACCCCATCCAGCAAATTTGGGGCGAGTTGGAAAATAAACTGGACAGATCTATTATACATTCAAAGGAAAGCCTTTGGCTTGATTTGCAGAAGGCATGGGATAACATTAGTGTTGAAGTTCTCAGGAAATATACTGACACTATGCCAGAGAGATGTGCTGCTGTAATCGCTGCAGAAGGTGGAAATACCAAATATTAAAGTTAAAAGTGGATAAAAACAATATGACACACTTCATCTGATATTTGTTCTGCTCAAAGCAACCATCTGCATGTTTCATGAATCATGTTTTGGAGGCAAAAAAGGTGAGTATTTTCAGATCTGGCAGGTGTTCTAACAATTTTGGCTACCACTGTAGTACTTCTGAATCTTGAAGGGCTTTTTAGCCATAAATATGTTATAACATAATTATAACGTGGACTCCAGGCAGCGAAACACGGATTTGCAGTTATCATTTTATGTTAATATGTTGAATTTTGTGGTAAAATCATACCCTATACATATCATATTGACAACTCATCAATTAAATATTTACCATCTTATATTCTGCATAACTGGATGTTTTTTAAATAAACACTGACAAAAACTATATAGGGTAGGGGGAACCCCTATCCCCCCCCCTAAGGATTGTGTAATTTTTTTTCAGTGAGACAAAAGTTAAATGTGTTCAGAAAAGTTATCATAGTTTTAGTGACAATGACATAAATTATAAACCAAGTATGAAAAATGTTTTCGTGTTATTAGATTTTTAACAAAAATGAAATTTGTGCCAAGGGGGCGTTTTACCCCACCTATGTGGCAAAACGCCCCCATGGGAGGAGTAAAATGCCCCCCAGACTGACAAAGCAATTTGCTTTTAACATTTACAGCAAAATCAGAGTACAGGCAGCTTTAGCTTAAAATTAAAAAAGAATATAATCAATAATTATGAATAACAAAATTATAATAGTCTATTTGAAAAAAAAAAAAAAGTTAGCTGATGATAACTGGCTAGCTAACTAGATTGCTAAATTGAGGTATCAAACAGTCTGGTGTCCTTTAGGAAAAATCTAATTTCTTGTTGTTTAGGTGGGTATTTGATGTGTTGTTGTATCCACAGTATGTTGTTGTGTGTGACCAATGTCTGCTTTTAAGACCAATTGAATAAACCCCACGCTGATGTCTGACCCAAAGTGGTAATAGAAGATGCAGCCTAAAAGCTTAATGTGACTAGAGCATCTTTTCCATAAGATGATTGGTGTGTTGCACAGGCGGCAGCAGGACGGGACATGCTGTAGGTAATTACTGAGGAATGCAACAGTAGAAGGCAAGCAGCTCTCTTACACTAGCAATAAACAAAATGAGACACCCTACAGCACAGAGGCGGGGTGTGTGTGTGTGTGTGTACTTACACAATTACATGTTGATGCAATAAACACATCATGTATGACATGTATGCGCAGCATGCAAGAGTTTCCGGCATTCTGTCAATTTGTGGGAAAATGACTCTTAAAACCACACTAATTCTGTTTTATTTCCTTTTTCTTAAAATATACATGTTCGTGCCTGCTTCAGTGGACAGAGAAGCACACGGCTCTTTTCTCAGAACTGAAAGCATACTCCCAATTATTGATCACTCCTTTACTCTTTAACCCATTAGCTCAGTAAACAAGACAGTGTGATTCACAGGCTCCCTGTAGGCCTGTTGTGTTTTTCCTTCCGCTCATGTAGTAGTTTAAGTGCTGCTCTTCAGTGGAAGCTACTTTGGCTTTTAGTTTAACCCTTTGTTCATTTTTGAACAATTTTTTTTGTTTTGACTTTTAACTTTTTTTTTAATTCATCAGAATGGAACGAAATTTGATAATGGTGTAGGCCTTTTTTATGTGAACACACACACACACACACACACACACACACACAATCAATCAATATAATGGTCCTGAAAAGGTTAAATGGTTCTGAAAAAAATAGTCAAAAATGACTGCACTGGAAACAAATGGGAAGTGAATTTCATAGTGCAAACATTTGGTACTACACTCAAACAAAATTGAGATTTTCTCAGATTTTGAGTAAAACATGTTTTGGAAAATTCATATGTATTTGAAAAAAATAGTATTTTTGTGCATTTTTTTCATAATACTAAACTTGAACTTCCATAACTTATTGAGGTAACACTTTATTTTACGGTTACACCTATTAGTTGCTTATTAGCATGCATATTACTAGAATATTAGCCATGTATTAGTGCTAATTAAGCACATATTAATGCCTTATTCTACATCCCTAATCCTACCCAATACCTAAACTTAACAACTACCTTACTAACTATTAATAAGCAGCAAATTAAGAATTCATTGAGGGAAAAGTCATAGTTAATAGTTAACAAGTGTTACCTATTCTAAAGTGTTACCCTTATTTTTTCTTCACTTTTTAAATTGACTTTTTTTCACTTCAGCAATAATCTTCCAAGTCCCTTCTTTAAAAAAAAAAAAAAGATACTGAACTTAAGTCTGCTCCAAGGCTTTCAAGGTTTATGACAGCTTATGTTGGAAATTTCATTTTCCAACATTTTCAATGTTCAAAAGTAGTTAACAGGTATAAATATATGGCATAAATATAATTTAGCGTTATAAAATCCCCTAAAACACAAAATATTAAATAAAAAATGAACTAAAATATAGTACATTCATTTAAACGGAAAAAAACTCATTTTTGACCACCATGCAACCAAAACAACCCTCATGCATCAACTATGCGAAGTGGTTCTGAAAGAACCTGCTTTTCTTTGGAAAGCGTCGTGTGGAATGATTGTGATTCATGGAGAATGTGGAATTATCAGTTTTGATCTTGTGGTCCGATGATTTTGAATTGTCATAGTCTAACGGTATATGCATTGCAATGTGACGGATTCTAAAGAAATAAATGGTGTTTATTTACTAAATGGTGATCATATGTACTAGACGGCGACTGCACAGTCATGTAAATGGCAGGTATGATCTATAGTCATTTGAAAGGTAAATTCCTTCAACGGTTCTCAAGAACCATTGCGTAATGTTTCCTAGTGCAGCCGTGACTCACAATGACAGCACTCTTGTGTTTCATCTCTGCTGTTTTTTTTTTTTAGCAGGTATGTGTTATTTGTGTTGTATGACTCCAAACTGTAATGTGGTTGTGTGTTTGTCACAGGAAACTGACACCAGTAATTTTTCAGCTGAAACATGTGACCTATGTGACCTGTGACCTATATTGTAATATGGTGAATAAAGAGGGTGATGTTGTATATTTGTATGATTTACTTGATATTGCCTGATTAATAATATCAGTGACTTTACATAATTTGAATAAATGTGATTTTATATTAGTGAATTTACCTCTATATAGTATGCAGTATAGACATTTTTTTTTTTTTTTTTTAAATTATCCATTTTTATATTATTGTATTAGAAGCGTGACTGTGTTCTAGCAAAACACTCTTCGAGAACTAGAGAGCTAAGCCTTTTTCCAATCTAGAGCTGTCTCTCTTAATGAGTGTTAGGTTACGGCAATAGCTATTAAACAAATGAATAAAAATCAATAATAATGGCTGATAAATATGGTTCCAAATTTGCATTCCATTTAACCACATGAAAGATTCACTGAGTATATCTGACATGATTCCACAATTGTTTAACCTCAGACTGGTTTATAGTGTTATTTCTTGTAGATCTTGTAGCTTTGGTATTTTATAATCTCACTGTGTAACCAGTAGCTTATAGTATATAAATCTGTTGCACAAAATGGTAACTTCCTCCACTGCTACCCACAAAACCGTTTCTCACACGCCTCGGTCTGCCACTGCTGCCATGCAAACAGCCTTCATCTCTGCAGGCACAGTGTGGTTTATTTGTGAGAAGCAGAACACTTACTATAGTACTGAAAGTTAAGGTTGGCACAGGTTGGTTTATATTGTAGGTCACAGTAATCAGAGCACGTATGCCAGTAACTATGTTTTCCGTACAGATGTAGATCTCTGAGTGATCAAAAGTGCGACAAATCAGCGGTAGGAAAATCCCATATTGGTAAGTATGGTCTGACATTTAATAAGTCGAGTTTCAAAAGGCTACGCTGCCCACATGCCAGACAGCTTTCGATTTGTTTGGCCATGGTTGAGAGGTTAAATCAATGTTTTATGAGGGACTAATGTTAGCCTCCATTAGAATTAGACAGCTTAATTTATTCTCACTGCGAATATGGTCATAGATTGCTCTTGTGTCCATTATAGTTTGAAGCTTTCCATTAAGGACAAAGGTTGTGCACTTAGCAATCACTTAATTTTTCATTTTTTCATTTTGGCTTTGTTAATGCAAACAGCATACTTTTTTATTAAAATTAAATTAGAATTGTAATATTTGAACCTTATTCCAATCATAACTCTATTTTACCATAAGTAAAACAAAAAAAGTTTTCAGAATTTGTGTGCGTATTGTTTTTTCGAACCTGACACTGCACCAAAAAAAAAAAAAAAAAATGGTGCATCAAAATTGACTCGTGTCAATGATTACTAAAATAAATTCTGCTTAGCATTTAATATATGGAAGATAATTATGATTGTAGTAACATAATAATCTTAATTATATAACAATTATAATTGATGATTTTTTTATATAAAAACAACAGTTGCATTATGTAAACAAACTGGCATTTGAAGGGTTAAAATTCTGAAAATGAATGAATTTTGGTAGTTATGATCAGGACTGATGTTGATATATATATAAAAAAAATTAATATATAATATTTTTATTTCAGTTTTTTGACATGGGTATTTTTGTCCACTAAGGAGCCCTGTGTAACTTTTTTTAAATTGACACACAAGAATCAAACTCAGCTGTAAATGTTTTATCGTTCCTGAGCTGGAAAAATCATTCCGAGAGCGATTTTAACTATATTATTCTTCTGTATGAAAGATTCATAAAACTTTAAGTTATGGTTGTTATCAATATATGGGCCTTTTAAAACCTTTATTAAAATATAATAAAGGTTTTAAAACCTTGATTAAAATATATTGACATGATTTTCAAAATCAACATTTCAAGACTAAATTTTACATTTTAATGTCAATTAAGTTGAATTAATCCTTTAGTATGAACAGTAGTAATAATGATGCATGACTGTCGTCCCTTTAGAACTGATATTTAGTATATTTTTTAAATATATGAACATATGAAGTGACTACATAATTTTCTTAATTACATTTTATCTAAACATTTTTTTCCATTTGAGGTTTTTTCAGTTATTTTGTAGCAGTGCTGGGTGCCAGTATCTTCATCAGCTATCATATGAGAACACTTTGGTGCCTCCTCGTCTTCCCATAATGAAAACAGACACAGAAACGTCGTCATAATGACGGTAATGGTAGTACTTTATAAACCCTTGATCTGTCCTTCAGATGGAATGACTCTGATATGAAGAGACTAACAGTAGTATGAGTGTTTATAAATTCTGGAGAAAAATATATAAATCACCTCCTCTCATTCTTGACCCTGAAATACACTCTGTCATATTTTATCAAAACAACAGGATGACATCTGTGACATGAGTATAAAAAGGCTAAAATATAAGTACAAAAATATGTTACACTCACTCAAACGTTACATATTCAACAGCAAAGTTGTTTTTATATCTAAATGCACTAAAATTGTTGTGAGAATATAAAATGTCTTTTTTATTTAAAAAAATGATTTCATGATTTTTGTTATTAACATTAAAGCTGATTATCTATGAATAATTACATAAATGTCCGTCTGTTTCTCGCACAAAGCTGTCATATGACTTTCAGTTTGGTTGTGTTTTCTCCTAAGTTTGTGTCGGAGACATTTCTTGGCCCTACAAATGTATTCATAATCATAACATTGCTGTGGTCTCGAGTGAGATTGAGAGGCTGAGCTTCCTGTCTGTTCTGGAGCATGTGTATGCCTCCATCTAGTGGTGAAAGTGGATCATGTTTTATTTTACAGTTTGGCATCAGACGAGTACAGGTTGAACGGGGCGGATTCAACTTTGTCCAGTTCTTACAGAGAAGTCACTCAGGGACTCTCATCTCTCTCTCCGTATGGATTTCTATAACTTTAGGCTGCTTTGCTTATTTTGGCTGCTCTTGGTAAGTTAGAAACAAAAATCAAGGACAATGTGTTATTCATCACATTGAATTTTAATTTCTAAAACTAAAATTCTGGATCTAACTAACACCAAGACATAATGTGTGATGTGTGGATTTATGTTTATCCTGGATTTTGACTAAAATATAGTCCTGACTGAAAATCGTTCCTGTTATAGGATGCTGTTCTGAGGGCAGCCGGCTTCTCAACGACAAAACGAACGGCGTTATCGGTGAGTCGGTGTATGGTTTATCCACGATTATCCAAAATAATTTTGATATTTATATTCTGTAACTCTCTGGAGATACTGAAAAAAGAATTTTGAAGTTTAGAAGTTTGGCACCATTTTATTATTTCTTTAAAAATATTATTTGAAAGCAGTTATTGTTTAATAAATTATTTATTAGTTATATATTAGTTTAAAAATGTATGCCAAATCATAGTCAGTGTGGCATAACAAAGCCATTTTGTTTTCCTGTGAAAAGAAAACCTGTTGTGTACACACACGTATTCAAGGTGCAAGAATAGTATCTGAGTACTTTCAGTGGATGGTTGCTCCACCATCTGTTCATTAAATCAAGTCATTAAATGAAAATATTCATTACAAAATGTATGAAGCTATTAATTAAATGTTAGATACATTTTTAAGAACTAAGATTTCTCCTTACCTCGTTGAACCAGGTAAATATGTGACCTTCAAGACAACAATCACCTCAACACAAGATTTTCTAACCGTAACATGGAATTTCAACAAAGGTCCAGTAATTGCACCGATAATTACAAGTGTCCTGGTATCAAACACCGATAACATTGATGAGAAATACGCCCGCAGAATCATCTACAATAAAACGACGTGTGAGCTTCAGCTCGGGCCGCTGGTGAAGGAGGATGAAGGGGAATATATTCTCACTATAGTAACTAATAAAGGACAACAACTGTCCGGACAGATTGATCTTGAGGTTCTTGGTAAGTATTGACTACCCAGTGCAATCTTCAGGTTTACTGTATAGTTACTAGACACTGGGTTGGTGAAGCCTAGTGTTTGAAGGTCTGAAGATGAATGAATGGTTGAAGGTTCCCGACCTGCAAACATTTCTTAAAAGCATTAGTTAAATTAGAGTTGCACTGAATAAAAAATACCCAAAACAGTTAATCTCCCAGCCAAACAGTAGATTATTTTTGGATAATATGGATTTTGCATTTGGTTTTAGAGAGTGACGTATGATATGATTGATTCTACCCAAATGGATAATAGTGATGACTCATTTTGTGACTTACTTTAAACGTATTGCAATATGAATCATTTTAAAGACATTCATCCATTGACTGGAAATCAATAAAGATATTTTAGATCTGTCTAGGACACTTTATGTAAGATGTATGATAGCCAAACCTCAGGGATGGTTATCCAGAGGTTGTTGAATGGAGCAAAGATGTTTCTGAATGAACCCAATCCATGGTTCTCTTCTCTTTTCTCCAGAACCTGTAACTGACGTCAAGATTTCGTCCAATCTACCTGAAGCTGTAGAGGTCAACAGCACCGTGGTTCTTTCCTGCTCTGCCAAAGTCTTACTACAGGGTGATAATAATCAGTCCCTTTGGTGGTGGATGGCACACGTATGAAAGTAAACACAGTCGGCAATGAGCTAACTATCACTGAAGTTCGCCGTACAGATCTGCGAGGACCCATCTTCTGCATTGCAGAAAACGCACTAGAGTCAGGGAGGAGCGCTCCCTTCAATCTCACTGTGAGCTGTACGTACCTGATCACACCCACACATGCTTAGTGTGAGACATGAATACACAAACACCGTTTACCTTCAAAGAACTCTTCACCTAAAAATTGTCATCATTCACTCAGCATCATATCGTTCCAAATCCACATGATGAAATGTTTTATGTTTATGCAGTACATTCCTTGCAGTGACAGTTCATAGTGACCATGTCTTTCAAGCTACGTAAAGGTCTAAAGAAGGCATGAATATTGGATAGGGAAGAATTTCACTTACATTTCGGTCGGTTCTTCAGTTATTGTATGAAATCAGAAATTCATTTTTTTTTTCATGTTGAAAATAAATAATGTAAATAACTATAACACATGGGCAGGCAAGAAACACAAGCAAGAAGATATTGGCTCAAAAGTGTTAAGTTTTATTAAGTGAAACAAGGCAAAACAAAAGGGCAGGCAGCAGGGATCCAAAAAGTACAAAAACACAAAGTCAAACCAAACCAAAACCAGGAGCACAAGCAGGAACACAGAACAGAACTGAAACCAAAGTTACCAGCAACAACGACTGACCAAGTACAAGGCAAAACACAGACAGAGGGCTAATATGGAAACAAGAAACACCTGGGAACAATGACAGACTAATTAACAGAAAAACTGCAAACTGATTACAAGAACACACCAGACAGGAAGTAACTTAAAAGTCCTTAAAACAAAAATACAAGGTACACAAAACAGGAGGCATGTAACAATAATGCCATAATTTTCAATTTTGGCTGAACTGTTCCAACGAAAATCATGGATTTCCATTAGTGATGGAATTGTGTTCCATAATAACCTTGATTTTACAACAAAACTAATTATGTGTCTTCACACATAAATTTGGACAGTTCTGTGCATGCAAGTACTTGCAGTAAAGTACTAAATTTACCAAAACTGCATGTTTTGAGCAATACTACAGCAGTACCAGTCATCGGCAACCGGTAACCAGTGCATATAAGTTGAGATCTCTGCAGATGGTGAGCACTAGAAAGCACACATGACAGCAGAGATCAGAAGCGACTTTCTAGTTCAGACAGCTTCTGCTGCAGGTGCAGGAAAAAATGCAGGGTGAGCTTAGATAAAATGTGACACTGGACCACAAAACCAGTCTTAAGTCGCTGGGGTATATTTGTAGCAATAGCCAAAAATACATTGTATGGGTCAAAATTATTGATTTTTCTTTTATGCCAAAAATCATTAGGATATTAAGTAAAGATCATGTTCCATGAAGTTTTTTTGTAAATTTCTTACCATAAATATATCAACTTCATTTTTGATTAGTAATATGCATTGCTAAGAACTTCATTTGGACAACTTTAAAGGCGATTTTCTCAATATTTAGATTTTTTTGCACCCTCAGATTCCAGATTTTCAAATAGTTGTATCTCGGCCAAATATTGTCCTATCCTAACAAACCATGCATCAATGGAAAGCTTATTTATTCGGCTTTTTATTTTGAAAAATTGACACTTAAGACTGGTTTTATGGTCCAGGGTCACAAATAGGGTTGTGAATGAGCCTGTGAACAGCAGGAAGAGGAAGAATGTTTTAAAATAGGGTTTGTTTGTAAATGTGTGCATTTACATCCTGAACCTTTCTGAAAGTATCTGCAAGTGCATGGTTTGATCATGAAGTAAATTCACTGCACCAGTCTCTTGAGTCATAGACTATCATTGTTTTCTAGAAGCAGTTGAAATAGGAATCATTGGCCTGAATTGAAACTATAACCACATTCTTTTTTGTGAACAATTTTTGAAACTATAACCACATTCTGATACACTGCATGGTTCAAGTGACCCAATTCCGATTTTTCCCTCCCATGTGGCACAGATCAGATGTGTAAGCAGGAAAAAAAATCGCATGGATTCCGATATTCTCCCATCGGTTTCAGGCCTCATTTAATACATCCTCCTCATTTAAACATGCCATTTACAAAATCTTGATAAATTGGGGATGTGAAATGGTGTAACATGGCACAACGTTTGATGTTCTTCTAGTGAAAATTTGTTATTTCTTGCTAAGCCTTTGAAATGGATTGGGGGGGGGGGTAAGACTAGTCTTAAATTCATCAAAAAATCCATAAAACATAGCTGCATTGCAAGCTCTATAATAAACCTTTGCCTGACATCGTCTCTTTCTCCATGTCTGCCTAGATGGCCCAGAGAAAGTCGTCATGACACAGACTCCAACAGATTCACTCCTTAAGAAAGGTTCTAACTTAACCTTCACATGCTCAGCCCAGTCTGACCCTCCCGCTCAGCTCCAGTGGATGTTTAATGGGGAGGCGATGCCTCAGAAGACCACGGCCAACATTACCCTCACCAATGTAGAGGAAAAAAACAGTGGAAACTATAGCTGTGTGGCCTACAATGCAAAGACCAACCGCTACGTTTCCTCGCAGGTCGCCGTGGTGTCTGTTCTGGGTAAGTCAGAAGCCTAAAGTCATGTACAGATGCTTTGAATACAAACAGAAGTTCCATCAATTGTGCATTGTTTCTCTAGTACTACTATTACAGCAGTCTGAGTAAATGCAAATACATACAGTCCACTATTAATGATAGGGTCCAATAAGAACCAATAGTTACAATAATCACCAATAAGAATGTTTTTATTCTTAAATCCTCAAATCAAATAGATAATGATATTTGTTTTGTTTCTCCCAAAGTGTTTTTTTAGGAAATCACTAATCATTCAAACTATGATGTTCTTGCATATTTTGTATTTGAGCGAATGTTGCAGAATAGCAAGCTACAATTCGGAAAAGCATATTGAGAGCAGTGCGGGTAGTAAGTGATTACATGTAATCTGGATTATATAATCCGATTCCAAAAATTAATTACTTGTAATTAGATTATATTACATATTTACATATTATTCACACAATAGCAATAATTTATTGATACAGCCTAATTCTTCTTTATCGTCTTTCAGTTTTTGTGTGTTTTGTCTTTCAAACACATTAAAATGCACATTATGAAGTTATGTCTTATTTACATGTAATGCAGGGATTCCCAAACTTTTTTTTTGTCAGCCGAACCTCTTTCACTTAACACATTTACTTGAAGTACCCACTGAGATTTTAAGATAACAGGTTAATAATTGGGTAACACATTTGCATGTTCACAGTTCTCTGACATTGGTTAATGGTTTAAAAAGATTTTTTGTAAGTGTTTTATTTTGATTGTTGATATTTA
The DNA here is from genome assembly GCA_021397915.2 of Tor tambroides. Taxonomy (NCBI): domain Eukaryota; kingdom Metazoa; phylum Chordata; class Actinopteri; order Cypriniformes; family Cyprinidae; genus Tor; species Tor tambroides. The sequence goes on from JAFVLL020038145.1 coordinate 13,174, forward strand.
AAAATGATTTTTTTATTTAACATGAAAAAGCTAAATTGTCTGGCTTCAGAAGTTTTTTAATATAGTGCATAAGTCATATGAACTTTATTTCTTACAATTTTAACTTGCATTTTCTTCATTTGAAAAGCTTGAAAGCTTCAGTCCGCATTAAAGCTGCAGTCCGTAACTTTTTTTGGTTAAAAATTATCCAAAATCAATATTTGAGCAAGTACATAACCAGCCAGTGTTCAAAACTGTTGCCTTACTTTAGCCTTACTTTTGAGTGGTACAGGTTCGAGCATGCTGCCGCGTCATTACGTCACGTCTGTAAACATAGAGAAGTTGTCCAGGCTACTATAGGCTATCGCATGTGAGGATCCTGCAGGTGGCGGATCGTTTATACCCTTTTCTCACAGCAGCTAGAATAATTAAATGTATCATTTTGATGGCAGATTGTAATCTAGAAAGGATTATGTGTTTATGAAACACATGTAAATAAAATAAATTATATTCCAGTTTTGCTTCTGATTACAGATAGCCTGGGATTACACAAGATTTGTATTTTAAAGAAAACCAGTTGGAAGGGAGCGAAGTTTGCTTTTTGGGTTAAAATAATTTCTTAATATGAAATTCAAATGGTATGACAATTATATATTAGACTGTACAGAAATTGAAATCTACATGCTAATACACACTATAGCCTACTCATAGTCATGCAATGCTGATGTTGTTAACATTAATAATTTGAGAATAAAGTATAACAATAATAATAATTTGCACGGTTTGATGTTATATGAGCTAACCGATCGTTAGATTAAATCAGCATTGGTAGAGCGATTTATTGTAATACTTTTTTCCTCAATTGGTCAGAACAAACGTGGCAGACTTGTAACTTACTTGTTCAGATGACAGTATATGGTGAAAATTCTTATTTGGGTCATATATTCCAAGACGGAGGCTATAATCTGTGATTGCGAAGTACAGTAAATATCCACTGGAAACTGCAGCGATTTGTATGTATAGGTACGTTTTTTCAGTTTTGCAGAAATGTATGAATAGGCACGTATTTCCAGTGAGCTTAGGTTGTTAGATTCATCCGCGCTGGAGCCGTGCCAGAGCACAACCCACACAAGGAAGATAATTCCGCACAAAGCTGCAAATGCAGGTTTTCAAACAGAGATGGCGACAAAGAGGCAAAACTTACGGACTGCAGCTTTAAGAAATCAGACAGAATTTTCATTTGTGGGTGAGCTATATCTTTAATATCACTGAGCAGTTGCTGTTAGTTTCTCTATTTGTTATTGTCCAAAATGGATTCCTGGCTTACAAGTGCTTTTAAATGATGAATCTGTTCGTCTGCTGTACTCTGAGGTCTGTCTCAGCTCGCTTTAGTGGTTAGAAGTTTCAGGAATGTTCTGCTTTCTTTGAGGGTATAGATTGTTTTTATACAGCTTCTGAAACTGTGCTCTCAGGCTCTGTGGCTTTTGTAAAAAAAAAAATAAAAATAATAATAATTTGTGAAACCAGCATGCTAAAGAAGGCAAAGTACAAACTATCTAATGTCACATACATTTTGGGCAGGTACTTGGCCAAGGTTTCAGATGCAGAATTTTACTGACTTTTGCTTGGGGTGATCTGTCAGTGTGAAGCAGATGTTCCTGAGGTCCAAATCCAAGTCAAGTCTCAAGTCTTCGTTCTATTTTTAGCAATAGTTCTTTCTTTGTAGCTAATTATTGTAGTTAACGCCTTATGAGGATGAATCAATTTTGAAATATTAAAATGGATTACTTCTACAGAATTTCCTGTTTGTTTATTCAAATATACTAATAAAGCACACAGTCATTAATTTAATTTTTATACACAGTCAAAAAACTATTACTTTATAACTTTACTACAGAACATACAGTACATTGAAAATTCAGGAAATATGTTTTATTTTATTTTATTTATTTATTTTGTCTGTCATGAAGTGCAAAATTCCATTTTCAGTGCATAAACCAAATTACTAAATTAATTCAAACAAAAATTCTGATCCCTTGTCTAATTTGTGTACTTGTAATTTGTGCATATAATCATGTAACTGATGAATGAGAATAATATGTTTAATAAAATGTAATAAATGGAAAATTGTGCACTTTCATTAAACTGTTGGTTCTTTTGTTGGTTCTATTCTTTAATTTAAATGTAAATATGTAAAGTAAAGGGAGGGGGAGGTGGGGAGTGGTAGTGTGTGACCTTCCTTCCTTCCTTCCTTTTGTGTCCTTTGCTGATCACATGCCTGAAATGCTGACTTATGAATCTAAAGTGCAAACATAAATTTGTAATACACATGTGTCTGTCTTTTTGTTTATGTGAATGTCATTTTACATATTTTTAACTATTTATCTGCAACTTGTTTTAATTATTGTGTGCATATCAAAACAAATTCCATTTATAAATATTAATGATACAAGTTGTCAAATTCAAATCTTTATTATATATAAACCTTTTTTAACCTTCTAAATTTATATTACAAACCTTCATATATGCAGCTATGTTTAGTGGCACATTCGTTTTTCAGCGGCAGTGGCACTAAAACTTGTGACAATTAAAATTACGGAACATGACATGCAGTATTTTAGGTGTTACCTCCAGTAGTGACTGGCATATGTGTCTGGTCAACTTCTGCAAGGGGGCGTAATGCTATAAGGTCCTGAGATTGGGTTAGGAACAGCAGTTAATCAGCATCATTGGATGGCCTTCCAAATTTGGGAAAAGACGACTTTAAACGGTCATTTTCACCAGCAGGTAGGAGGAAGCACTGGAATGTTTTCGTGTGCGGTAAGTGATCAGCCATTTCTTTGTCATGGTCTTTAAATGTGTTCTCCATTTCAGCTTGTCAATTTGGACAATGCACTGGTTACACTCATGGTCAGTAGCTCTGACCTTCTGTAGCTCTGTTGTCTCTCTGCAGTTCTAACTGGAACTGTTCCACCATGAAGCAGGCTTCAGAAATCAAGGTAGGCTCAATTGTTTGTAGTTCCTTGGTAATCATCGCTCCCGTGGCTTTGCTTAATGGATCTGAATATGACTCTCCCTGGTGTTCAGTTGTAGTTAACATGTTGAGAATTTGTTGTTGTCTGGATCCTGTTCCCAGGTGGTGGCATTTGAGGTGGTGTTATACTCATATTTGTTTGAATAGGTTGGTGTATGTGACAACTGTCTGTCTTTAGGGCCAATTAATGTAAGTAACGAGTGGCATGTGTATATCAATCTGATAAGCAAAATGGTAACTTCCTCCACAGGCAGCCTCACTACCCACAACTCCTCACACGCCTCGGTCTGCAATTGCTGCTGTGCGAACAGCCTTCATCTCTGCAGGCACAGTATGGTTTATGGTGAGAATTATAACATTATATATAGTACTGAAAGTTTGGTTGGGCACAGTTTTATTTTGTAGGTCAGTAAATGGAGCCCGTATGCCAGTAACTATGTTTTCTATACAGATTTTGATCTCTGAGTGATCAAAAGTGCGACAAATCAGTGACAGGAAAATCCTATATTGGAAAATATCGGCTTAAAAGTATGGTATGAAACCACTTAGGAACACCCCAGCAACCACTAAGAACACTAAAGGACCAAGAATGGCAACTAGCGTCCACACTAATGCATGATAACATTCTGTTTATTACAAGCAAGTGCTGCACTTATGTCTTCTGCCACTTTAAATATGCGAGCTCTTTAATTTTTTTATTT
>JAFVLL020038146.1:0-10470 GCA_021397915.2 Tor tambroides
AATAAGGACTGGTGAGCTAACTAATTTAAACTACCACTTACTCAAGAGTTAAGAAATCTTCCTATCTCCCGAGGGAGAAAACAAACACAGCAAAAGTCTTCCGGGTCAGCTCACTTACCTATGCTTTCTATGTACTCTATGGTAACTAAAACAATCACTCACCATCCTAAAACAAAGGAAAATAAGGGAAACCAAGACCAAAAGCAAACACAAAAACAGAGTTCCCAGGGCAAGCCGCCATTGAAGTGCCACCAGCAGCTCTTAAATAGGCAGAGGCCTCAGGTGTTTGTAATAGTCTCCGCCCCCATCCAATTAGCAGCTGCACTCAGCAAAGGAAACAAAAAGAAAGAGCAGGGGCTCGCAACTTTATATATATATATATTAGTATAGAATAGATTCATGCTGTTTAATATTCAATTAAATGTCTTATACTTCCATTGAAGATGAGGCTGAAGCAGGTTCAGAGAGGGAGGGAGAGCCCACTCTATCAAAATATCTAAAGTCTCAAATTATTACAGAGTGTGCTGTCTTCTCGCAACAACTGGATAATTTATTTTAACACGCTTCCCCACCCCCGTCCCCCTGTTTGGGCCACCGCCCTTAATTATCAACGACACCGAAAAGGGAAGGTCCCTTTTATCATACATAGCTGGGAGATATGGTATCATTTCGAAAGCGAAAGTGAAACCGATAAAACAGCTCATTTAATAAAGCGAATGCACCCTTTAGAGAGAGTCCGCAACTGCACGCGATCACAGTACAGATTGCACGCTTCCCAACCTGCATTAAACATTTATATAAATCTAATGCCACTTCAGATGCGGCTTCTGTGTGTATGCCTATAGTTTTTGTCAGTTTATTCATTTAATTTATTTGTGGGCCCTATTTATTTATTTATTTTTCTATATACTTGGGTTTCACAGATTCAACTCTGGACAAAGCCTATTTTACGTAAATTCGTTTTGCTGCGCCAAATAAGTGTTTTGCCTGTATACAGTTATGTGAGTAGTTGACATAAAATCATTACACATGTTTGCAGTTGTCATGTTTGTAGTGCTTAGTTTGAATAGGGGGGGCCATTTTTTTATTGCCTATAGGGACTCACAAGATGGGCTGCCACTGTTTTAAGTATTTTCAATAAATAATTTACATTTCAGTAAAAAATATTTCCTGCAGACACATTAAACTATGTGAGGAAAATATAAAATACATACATACATACATACATAAATGGCTTTATATAGGCTACTAGTGATCGAAAAACTGGAAAATATTTAGTTTACATTGGGTTAACTGCGTATGTCTGTTTTTCTTTTTTTTTCAAACGAAGTAAAACAAAGGTTCATTATTTTAAAAATGAGAGTGTGCCTTCTGAAAAGAATAAAGCGTGTACTCAAGAAGCCTATATTTATTTTATGTTTAGTTCATATAGTAAGCTAATTTCAAACTAATGATAGTGGTTTGAATTTAAGCAACTCCAAAATATTTTAATTAATGTATTTATTTATTTATTTTTATCTTTTTTTTACACTGTAAAAAAGTTGTTGTGATTTTAAAATACTTTTAAAAATTCTACGTCAAAAGCCTCTTAATTGATTAACATAGCCTATATCTCTTGAATGTAGTTTAAAATACTGTTATTTGTGATAGAGTGCAGAATTTCCTGCGTGTCACTTCACTGAAACAACTTTTTTCTTCTTGTTTTTTTATTTTATTTATTTATTTTTTTAGCCTATGTGCGTTATGATCAGGGCTTTAGGTAGACTATGGGTGACTTTTTTCTTTTTCTTTTTTTTATCTTTTTAAATCTGCAATTTTAAGTAAATGTTACAAAAATTGTGAGGATCGCTTGGTCATTACAGCCTATGTTTGATCAATTTAGCCTTCTCAAATAATCACGACTTGTCTAAAATTTAATCTATTGTCATAAAACAGCTCCATAATGTTAGTTTAAACGCTTGACCTAGAGAAATGAGCGCTGACACATATCCAATCGTTTGTGCGGAGAGCTCTAGTCAGGATCATCATCAAATGCACAAATGATCCAAAATGCAGCTTTTCCCGAAGCACTGGGAACTTTTAGTAACTCCCCGCGCTCCAAATTCTCCCTATAATCCCTATCCACTTGATTGGCTCTATCTCTCTCTCCTCCCCAACAACTGGTGTGTGGTGAGTGCACTGGTGCCCTTGTGCTGTGGCTGCCGTCCAGCATCCAGGTGGATGCTACACACTGGTGGTGGTTGAGGAGAGACAGACAATTTATCTCCACAAACAAAATGTCTCTGAACATGTTTGAAATCCGGCGCATTTCGGTCTAAATAAACCTGCGAACAGGGGGCGTTGCTAAACCTAAAGCTCTACTGGGGCACAGGCCCCCATTACTTTTTTTTTTTTTTTTTTTGAAAGAAAAAAGACTGTGTACAACACAATGCACTGTACAAACTTCTGTTGCTTAAACCACTATTCTTACAGTGCAACAATACTCAGGAAGGTAAACATGTATGTTTGAAAATTTAAGTATCTTTAACATATTTAAAACATGAACATTTATATTGTTTACGGCATAAATGGCATACACTGTATGGAAATAAGAAAAGCAGGGAGAATTTTTTTCTTGCACATCTGCATTCTTCTACATTACACAATGATAACAATGAATAATTAAATCTTCTCAAGAATTTACAATTACAATATTTCAAGAAACCAGTCATGTTACGGCTGCGACTAAAATAAAGAGCATATTTAATCTAGAAAAAACAAATAAACAAACAAAGGCATTCCCCGGTTTCTCAGCCAAGTCCAAACAAGGTTGGTTCATTTTTTTGAGCATTAAATTGTACTGCCTACAATAGCACCAGTGCCGTGCGGAGGTGTTTTAAAGTGAGGAGGCAGTTATATACTATATATATATATGTATGTATATATATATATTCATGTCCCTGTTACACTTAACTTTTCAAATGGTGGCAATTATCTGCAGAACATTATAAAATGCAATAATAACCTATTGAGAGTAAATTATAATTTTAATTCAAATTATTAAATGAATACCACCTTACTGGAGCAATATAAGCCCTCCCTACCCCATGTGATATGATATTTTAAAATGGAGAAGAAAAAAAAGTTTGGAAAAGGGTGGAATCGAACCCGAGTCGATCGCATCAAAAATGACTTTTACACGCGCGTTACCATTTGTTAATTAATTGATGTCTTTTGTAGTAACCTTACCTTGATGGGTGGGGTTAGTGTAAATTGCTTTTATCAATTATTTGCACTCAGTATAATCGACACTCCGTTTTTTAATAGTGAACTGATGTTCAGATATTCTTTTTAATAGTCAACTTATTCGAGTCATCGTCATAAAAGCCCTGTCACAGACACGAAGATACTTTATTTCATCTCGCTGAATGCTCACTAACTAACAGTCATCACGTTTTCAGGTCATTCCAAGTTTTATTTTGATGTGTTACATAGCAGTGATATCTAAGCGGATGAGTTTTTACTGAGTATGTAATCAATAACGCCATCATTTTCTTCATTCACGTCGAGAGCTCGCACGAAACCAAGAGGCGGGATTTATCGCATAAACCAATCACATTCAACAACAACCGATCATATCCAATCATATCGCGATGGAGGCATTGCCTGGCGTGAATTAGGTTACTACGTTGCATAAAGACCTTTTTTTCTTTTCTTTTTCTTTTTTGTCGCCATTATCGATGTAAATGAATACACTGACAAATAAAGTAAATTGTTAAAACTTAAACTTGAAATTTATACTGGGGCACAGCAGATTTATACTGGGGCACGTGCCCCAGTAAAAGGGGTCTAGAGACGCCCCTACCTGCGAACATTCTCCAGCAAAAGCCGCCGTAAGAACCATTATGTGTAACCAAAGAAAAACACAAATCCTCTAATATCTGTACCAAGCATAGGCAAATCGTCACATATGGACGTGTAGGTCTTGGTTCAGTGCACACAAATGTCTAAATAGTGTATAGTGCAATGTAAATAAAATTGTTCCTAAAATTGAAAATCATACCCCGACATATTTGTTATAATGGCAAAATTATTATCCAGCAGTGTTGGGGCGAAACGAAATACATTCAACGTCGTTAAAATACAAAATAACGGTTTCATTATAGTTACATTTTAAATGGATGGTAATCAAATTACGGATACATCCGAAAAGTTTCCATTACTTTGAATTTAAAAGCCATTTATTTAATTTAATATCAATGCTAAATGTTTGGAATTATTATGTTTGAGGCAACTGGTGATTTTTTTTTTCTTTTACTCTTTAAAAAAAAAAAAAAAAAACTTATGCAGCAGCCAGAGTTGCCAACTGCGCTTATAATAAAATATTTTGGCTACTTTTTTTTTTTTTTTTTTAAATAAATAAATAGGCCTAATACTAACAGTATACATTTGTTTCAAATATATTTTATTAAGCTATGTTTTTCTCCTTTTGGAGACGACTGGATAGTGAGCGCCTCCCGCTTTGAGAAGTTTTTCTGTCATTTTTTTTTTTTTTTTTTAAATTCTTCAGTTTTTGCTTTTTAAATAAAAATGTGGTTTCAGTTTAATATGTTGCATTTGCTCAACAAATAACTGATAATAAACAACTAACCAGATAATATTGGGCTTGTTTTTGAAGCTGCGGTTGCTTATTCTCGTGAGGGATATTCTCTGGAGATCTGCGCTGAACTTGGTGAATGCAGATTTATAGCCCTGGAGTAGCATTTGTTTGAAATTTCAGTCTCAGAAGAATAAGCAGCAAACTATAATAACTTTACATCTGTTTCTCTGGGAGAGAAAGAGGCGCTGTGTTCAGAATAGAAATGAGACCTGCTGCAGACGATGAAGGTTGAAATGGCCATAGACCCTGGTACTTGACTCCAAAAAAAAAAAAAAAAATCATATTTGATACTGATATTCTTCGGGTTTGTGCATTGTGTATGTTCAAACCTATTATTGTATTTATAATTCCATGCATGAACTCAGAAAACAAATGGGTCATTCATTATCAGAAATGTCCATATTTCTGTCCCTAGCATTTACAAAAATATTACACTTGAAACACTTTAGGGTTTAGGGTACAATTTCTTTATGTTTTAAAATGAAACAATATGTTATTTGAACAATTACACCTTCTTGAGCCATCAGTGTGGCATTATTTGTTTTTCTTTTTAAATTAATTATAAAGATTGCAAACACCACAAAACTGCTCGTCCCCACAGCCATGAAAAGAGTGACTTGTGTCACTGGTGTTATGCTTAACAAAAATAATTTATTTTTAAATAAAAATCACACTGATGACATCACTTGACTTCCTCCTTCCTATTTTCTAAAGATCAATGAAAGAAAAAAAAAGGCCCATGTTTAGTCCACTGTTCCTTTTCAGTTATCAGAAATGTTCTCATTTATCTCATGGTTTCATATGAAGCTTTTAGTTGATGTCACTGGTGTGACCTATTTATTGCTAGGGAATTGTATAAAAAAAAATGTTTCATAAAAACTTTTAATATTGCTAAAGAAGGTAACACAGGTGACAAAAATAGTACGTCTTGAAATAATTGCACACACACAGACACAGACACACACACAGACACACACAATATTTAGTAACTATAGTAACAGACGGAAGAAAAAGAGAGTTTTTTGACTGAGTTCAAGAACAATGAGTCACAGCTCTTTCGTAAAAAAAAAAAAAAAAACAGGAAACCACCGTAGGCTATAGTCTCCGAACAGGCTATATTTCCACGGTTTATCACAGAAAATAATGTTTGTTTTCTCTCTCTCTCTCTCTCTCTCCTCCCCCAAAGCCCTGTGATAAACGTAAAGTTGTGTGCACTTCAGCTTTTCCGTTGTCTTATCACCCGACTGCTTTTCTGCACAAAATCCTTTATACTTCAGCGTGCATGCTTAACCACAGGCTTCTTACAAGGAGGAGAGTCTGGCGGGCGGCTCGCGCGGTCACGTTCACTGATCTATATATAATAATATTACAGATCAGTGGTCACGATTCATTAATCACACGACACCTTCAACGCACGGACCCGATTGCAGGTATGTTATGTAAGGGATAATGTACAGGCAGCCGGTAGTTATCGCAGAAATAAGCCCCGACAGTGTGATCAGGACCCGCGAAGCGGAGGGTCTTGTATCACACTGAAGGGGCTTATTTCTTTACAGGCTGCTTGTACGTTATCCGCTTTATTACACGGCTACTTGCCACATAAGGAAAAAAACTGGACATGAATATGAATTTGAAACATTTTATTGGCATATTTGTTTTAAATTAACGGTAATCTTTGTTGGCGCGGAGGGATTTTAAACATACAAGTAGTACCGGCTATGCGTTATTACTTTGGAGCGGTTATTATTTGAAAAGAACGAACCTGCAAATGTCTCAACTGACCAATCAGAATCAAGCATTCCAGAGAGCCGTGTAATAAGCAGCTATAGTCTAAGTTAGTTTTTTTTTATATATATATATACTAAGGAAGTCGATGGGAATCGAACGGAATCGAACTGATTGATGCTCGATATTTAATCACAGAATCTGCTGTCATAAAAAAAATGAAAAACATAATACAGATGATTGTTGTTATTATTATTATTGTTATTAGTAGTAGTAGTAGTAGTAGTAGTAGCAGCAGCAGTAAATGAATAAGGAAAATATCACCCGATCAAGAGTTTTTTCTTACCATGTATTAATTCAGTCAGTGAAGTTCTGTTGTGCAGCAGTTTATTTGATAAAATAAAATTAAGTGTTTTGTAAACTATCAGATTTTCATTTGAGAGAGCATTTTTAATGTATTTGCTTTAATTTGCATAAAATTGCTTTTGCGTAGGCTATGTTTCGAAACATTGTCTAAACAGAAAGCTCATTTGTCACAACTGTTTACAGGAACATCATATATGGTTTACATTTATATGTTTGTATTTATTGTATTTTAGTAGTTTTTAAGGCTTGGTTATTTAAAGGAATCTACCTGAATAAATCATGTAAAATTCCCTTTTAAGTTGATTCAGAAAAAAAAAAAGTGATTTTGAGTGAGGACTGTTTGTTTTTGACTGAGTTATTGTGTACATTTAAAAGATTGTATACAGTCAAACAGCTCAAGTAGGAAAATACTTGAGAAATACTGGAAAGTACTACACTAGCACTAGCAAAGCTACTGCTCACTGAACAAGGCTTAATGTCTTATAGGAGTGGCGGACTGGCCTTTTGGAGCACCGGGAGTTTTCCCGGTGGGCCGCTGTATAATGTTGGCCGGCCCGTTGCGTAAATATACATAAAAATGAATAGTAAATGTACATATAGGCTATCCTTCCATCGGCCCAGACGAATGGCCCACTTTATTCAAAAACTATAATAAATGTAGTGTGCTTTGGCTCAGTGCAGCGGCTCAAAAACGCTTGTCAGTGTCAAAATGTTTGAAATAACCAATCAAATTGAAGAAGGCGGGGTTTAATGTTCACAGACGCTGAGCTGCATGAGACTTGAATGCGAGCTGAGGTAAGATTTAAGCAGCTAAACATGACGAGACAATTCAGCAATATTTGCCAATCATTTACGATAAAAATAAATAAATAAATAATAATAATAATAATAAAATAATGTTAAAACGAAAGACATTAATTTTCAGGAATGCAAACTACTACTGGCCTCTCCAAATTTCTCAGATTTTAATGCCATTTATGTTACTTGTCACAATGTAGCCTAAATAATATAACAGTTTTCAGCAGACATGAGATAAGAGTTAAAGTATATCGATTTTAAAATGTTTAAAAATCTATAACTCTAAAGTATAAAAATCTTACTCTAGAGCTGTAACGGGGTTAACGAGACGTGCGGATCCATTTGCGAAGCTTTATTATAAAACATGGTCATATTCAGGCAGGGTCAATAAACAGCAAACAGGTATGGCAGGGGCAAGACACAGAGCAATCCCTAGAGGAAGTGTGGGTCGACGATCAGCAAACAACATCCAACAAGGGCTAGGCAGAGAGATATTCCAGGTACACGAGCAGTAATCCAAACAGGGTACAAACAGAGTCCAAAGGGCTAGGCAAAGGGGTAAATCCAGAAACACGGGCAGAAATCTAACATGGTAAACTGTGAACGCTTTGTAAGGTAGCTAGGCTAAACAATACTCAGCGTTATCCGAGAGGAAGTCCCAGACTTATAAAGTGTGTGTGATTGGGTGATGGTGATTGTGAGATAGTTCTCAGGTGTAAGCGTGATCAGTGCGAACAGCTGTGTCAGTGCAGTGGATGATGGGAAATGCAGTTCGATGGTGAATGGCAACAGTAATGTGGTGTAAGAGTCAATGTGGTGAACGAGTGACCTCAGGTGGTGAGTGAACGAAAGTGCATGGACCAGATTCGTGACAAGAGCACTGTAAATCTGAAGACTTTTGCTTTCGAGTGCTGTGCATAGGAAAGCGATTTATATTATAGGCCTAATAAAACTATAATTTGCTTATTAATTCACACATTATTTTATTGCATTGTTTTTTTCATGCATTATTTTAGGTGGTTAAAAGTATGAAATAAAGTTTTTTATTTATTTATTTGAAAGAAGATTCAATATATTTTATCAAAAATATAGTACAACAATAATATTATGAAATATTACACTTAAAATAGTGTTTTTCTATTTTTTTTCTGATTTTTGTGATCAAAGCTGAATTTTCAGCATCATTACTCCAGTCTTCAGCGTCCCTTCAGAAATCATTCTAATGCTGCATAATTTGCTGCTTAATTATTATCAGTTATTATTTGTGATCAATTATTAATAGTGGTTTTATTATTGGTATGACGGTTCTCAGTTAAAGAACAACATTTATTTGAAATATAAGTACTTTGTAATAAGTGTAAATATCTTTACCGTCACTTAAATCAATTTGATGCAACCTTATTGAAGAAAAATATATATTTTAATCTTAAAAGACTGAATGATATTGCATTTTCCACAAATATATTGTGCAGAACAACAGTTTTCAACATTGATAATAATCAGAAATGCTTCTTGAGCAGCAAATCAGCATATTATAATGATTTCTGAAGATCATGAGACACTGAAGACTGTAGTACTATATATATACTATATATTCACATAGATGACAGCTATTTTAAATTATAACATTATATATTTCACAGTACTGCTTACTGTATTTTTCATTATCAAAATAATTTGTATACTCTTTTCCACAACTGGAGCTCTATTCCTTAAAATTATAGATGTCAAGCTCCTGCAAAAGAACAAACACTGTATATGACCAGAAAGGTGCCATAAAAACAGTCCGCATTCTGCACTATTCAAGTCTTCTAGACGATACCAAAGCATTGTGTCATATGGACTGATAATATAGGTATTTAACTGTAGTGATATTAAACTGCCCCTTGTAAAAAATCTTGAAAATTATTTACTATTTGCCATATACACCAAGACAAATTGTAAAGAAGTATGCTCGTCATTTATTGAGTGGTGCGGTGTGTTGCGGACTGGATTTGGTGGGCCGCTCTGTGCCAAAAAGTCCAGGGCAACTTTTTGGCCCCAGTCTGCCCCTCTCCATAACCATAAGCTCTACTCTTATGCACAATGGTAATGATTGTACTGCACAATGGAAACTTCAGTGCAACAGAAACTCTTTCAAATGTCAAACATAACTGAACATTAAACATTAATAGATGTTTTCCTTCGCTCAGAAACGCATAAACTAGCATTTAATTTCAAAATGTACTCTCCATATCCTGCCATATGCAAAGCATGCTGGGAACTAACAGTCACCTCTAAAATAAAACTGCAAAATTGAGTTGATTCTCTTAAATTAAATAGGTAGCCTTCTTTCCTTATTATTATTATTATTATTATTATTACTTTAATCAGTTCCTCAATTCAAGCCTCAAAACTGCTTAAGGGCAAACACACCTCTTTGTTTTATAAGTAAAAATTCCTCAGTATTTTCTATACAACACTGAATCACAATTTCTTTAATGAAATATACACACTGTTTTTAATCATCACCTTCATTTTTTAAATGAAAATTACAAAACCCATGATTCATTGTTTACAGTGATATATGTAAGGGATAATCAATGGCTAGCCATGCATTAAAGGATTTTAATGCACGATGTGGAGCAATAACCGCCCAACGCGAAGTGCACTAAAATCCTTTAATGCATGGCTAGCCGTTGATTATCCCGCTTATTCCATGGTCAATTGCTCATTTGCCAAGTTATAGACAAGTTAAAACTTGTATTGCTCTTTGCGGCGCAATATTTGACCGAATGGGTACAAATGACAGTTATTTTCGTCAGTGGCTTGCTAGCGCTAGCATCGCCAGCTTCAAATCAGACAGTGCGGTAAGACCACATCTATTTGAATGAATTATAGCATTTATTTCAATAAATTGTTGAGAGAGAGAGAGAGAGAGAGAGAGAGAGAGAGAGAGAGAG
>JAFVLL020038147.1:0-23576 GCA_021397915.2 Tor tambroides
GACTTTTAGTTTGTTACTTTTTCTTATTTGTAAGTCGCTTTGGATAAAAGCGTCTGCTAAATGACTAAAAGTAAAGTAAAGTAAAGTAAAGATATCTAAAATATTGCTAGTGGTTTGATGTTGGGGATGGTGGGACAGAACTAGAACTTGCCATTATAATCCCAGCAGACCTGCTCACAAGAGAAGAAAGCCCACAATCACTTGTAGACTTGTCTTTAAATACAGCTTCTTGTCCCAGAGATGAGTGAGCATTTGAAATTTTGTTTCTAGACTTGACATCCAATTTTGTCTTCAAATTTGTATTTGCTGTATGGTCTTTTGTTGAGCCACATGAGGCTCTTTCCAGCTGAGACTCTGTCCCTGGATCCATAACTTCATCCTCGTCCTCATCTTCAAACAGAATTGACTCAAAGTGCAGTCCATTTGCAAAGGGACTGGATGAGTCCAGACTAAAATCAGGGCTGGGTGGGGACGTGCAGCTGTCAGTCAAAGCTGCATCCATTTTGAGACAGGTGTCAACAACTCAGTCTGGCTACCACGCCCCCATCTGAGTTCCTTGTGTGCACACTGTCCCATAAGCCTTGTGGGTCCCTGTCAGGCAGAAGCAGGTCCTGATTCCCAAAGGTCAGATCTCTAAGGCTTCTCTAGGGATGATAAGTGAGTAAGACTTGACTCTTAGACTTTAACCCATAGACAGATGAGACAGGAAGGTCGAGGGTTAAAGCCAAGTGTCTGTCTGCTGGTTGGTGATGTTTTCCATGTACTTTCTTGTGGATCAGGCACCTGTGGACAGGTACAGCAATGTGTTGCATTACTGAGAGTATGCACATGTTGTGGGCAAATCATAATGGCACTGCTTCATTATCTGAAAAACAAATTTGTATATGCATATAAAAATTTACTTAATCTTTGTATGTGTAAAAAAACAATTAGTGCATAACAGTTCAAAAATTCTGATAATAATATACACCACACTCAACTGACTGAAAACTTCTTAAAAACGCATTTAGATGTAAAGGCTTAAGCTTAAATGCTTGAAATTAGATCAGAAGACAAATTTGTGTGTGCTTTTGTGTAAATTATTAAAAACTGTATAAAAATTTTGTAAATAGTAAGGTATAATAGTAACTGAAAGCTGCCAACAAGTGACCAGCATTCTTATTTACAAGTTTATGCCTCTTAACTACATTCAGTTAATTTATGTTTATATAATGACATATTTTCATGTGTTTATTAATTATTATTCTGGAAATGTTGCGCTAAGTTCAGGACTTTGTCTTGGCAATTCCAAAACATTACATTTCTTCTGCCTGAACCTTTCAGTGGTAGACAAACTACAAAAGTAGTGTTTAGAGTGGTGGTCTTGCTGCAGGAACACTTCCTTATTCATCTTAAGGGAATTCATTTTCTGGTATAAGGCAGAATTCATAGCTCCAACAATGATGGCAAAATGGGCAAAGCAGCCCAAACCATTAAACTGCCACCACTGTCCTATACGGTTGGGATGAGGTTCCCCATGATTGAATTAGTCTTTAGTTTTCTCCAACTGTAATAGTTCATTAAAACCAAAATGCTCTATTTTGGACTCACAAAATACATTTCCATTAGTCTTCTGGCTCATCCACATGGTCTTTGTCAGGTAGCATTGTTCTTCTTGGTGAAGCAGTAGTATCCTTTTTGCTATCTTTTATGTCTACCTAATGGTGGACTCACAAACCTTAGACAATGTCCTGAAGATCTTTAGATGTTACCTTGAGGTTCCTTTGTGACCGCCTTAAAAAATTTTGTCCTGCTTTTTGAGAGATTTTTCCAGTCAACCATTTCTTGGTAGAGTAAGAAAGTCCATTTGTATTCTGCATGGATTTTTGAAACCCCACTCTACAGAAATACGTTTTATAACTCTTTTGAAATCTCTTTTGACCAGACACTGATAGAGATAGAGATACCATTATTTAAAACACCTGCTCCAATTACTCCCATTTGTCATTAATTATTGAATTATTATGATCTGATAATTCTAGATGTTCATATACTTTCTCCGAAAAATATTAAATATGTAAAAATATATAAACATTTTGCTTAATAAATAAGTGGAATATAAAACATAAATTCAAATGTTTGTCATTTATTTAATTGGATTCTATTTATCTAGTTATAGGACTTATAGGATTTGTTTACAATGTAGGTACATTTTATGTTTAAATAAAATAATTTATTAAGCGTTCACAAAGTTTCTAGCGCGACTGTACATTCGAAGCGGATTAATAACGTACTGCTTACTATTCCTAGTAGGGGCAGTATAGTATGCCATTTCGAACATAGTCCATAACACAGGAACGCAGCAATGAAAGCGGGCGCACATATATGACAGAGCGAAGATTGAACTCTGACTGACACATTTCACATGAAGAAGTACAACATGATGAGATACAGTAATGACATACATGTAAAACTGGCAGCGCTGGGCTCATTGTCACGCGTACTTATCTCATTAATATTTATATGATATTATATGAATAAAATCTCTCTCCCGAACAAACATCAGCACGAGTTCACAGAGTTACATCGGTCTTCTACTTAATATTTCGTTATTTTAAAACATCCAAAATGTGATGCCTAAGGAAACACCGATGGAATCTTACCATTTACATGTTGGCCAATGTCACTGATATTGAAAACTCTTCGTTTGTGCGCGTCAAATGACCTTTTTTCCCAAATTGTGAAAGTGGATCAAGAAAATCCCAGCCGCAGCTGCAGTAGTAGGCCAGAGAACCTGAGAACACATTCATACTATCATCACTCTACCCCTTCAAAATAAAAACACATCAAACACATGCATTATAACACTCACACAGAGAGGAACCTTTCCAGTGCGCGATGCCTGAGTCACAACGTACCTCTTGGGTTACGATACAGACGTTGTACTTTTCATTTTCAATGATTATGGTTTCCTTGCTGTCGACCTGCCCCTGGTTCTGTTTCAAGCCCGTGACTGTATGTGTCTATGAACAGCCAATCGGCACGGCAACCCAACCCCCTGTGAGAGGAGCTCTTCTCAACTCCTGTGCTTCACTTTATCCCAAAATACAATTATACATTTCATAAAACGCTCAAATGTACGTTTAATCTAACATATCGTGTCCTATTAATAATATTTTACTACTCCCTTGCCAGAAACTGAGCTCTTGTACCGAGCTAACATTTCTACCCTCAAGTGGTATTTTCCTGAAGTCATATATAATCCTATTCTGAAATAAACCCATGCATTTAACACAAACCCGGAAACACTCGGAACCTTATTAAAAAACGCGATTTTATTCAAGTTCAGCGCTCTTGATCATTCAAGATGGAGTCTGCCGTGTGCTGGCACAGGCCACAAAGTGTTAAATTTCGATTTGAAGTAGGGCTTTATACATTCAAGAAGTTGTGACTCGTCTTTCAAAGACGCTTTTTCGCATTGGAGTTGATTAAATGTCAGTGCGCGTTAAGATATACACGTGCGTTCAGCTGTGCTGCGCAATAAACAATGGCATAGTGGTATATAAATGTATATATACTAAGAGGATTTTGTGTAACAAACAAGGCATACAGAAATACCGCAAGCAACGCAGCACAACGCACTTCTCTGTTTCATTCAATCACATTTCTAACATATGAAAATGACGTCGAAACTGTGTTGATCCTTACATTATTTGGACGTGTAAACATGTAAACGGCGCATTTGTTTTCCTGCTCTGCCGTTTGTTTTATTTTTTCTGAGGAGAGGGAAAATGGAGGAGTCCGACACCATCTCGACGATTGTGGCCGAGATTAATATCGTCTGAGCGTGTGAATGTGACAGTGAAGGGCTTTAATGTGACGAGCAAACAGATTTAGATACCGTTTAAATACGTAACAGCGTAAAACATATCTGGTGCTTAGCAACATGTCTGTTCCAAATCCTGCATAACTCAAAACCTTTACTTAATAGTCCCGTGAGGTTTATTATAAGGGAGGGCGTGTTTAAGGCTAGGGAACCTTTATCATGTCGACTGACGACGTCGTTAAAGATGTTTCTCGCTAGCACCTCAAAATGAGATTTGCGAAAGATGTCAAAATTAGTGTGGAGCTGAGAGAGAAAGTGTTTCAGCGCTGTCTGTGGGCCTGCTGCTTTCCGCTTCGCCTGAACAGCGCCGCACCTGACAGAAAATACACCCGAGCTACAATAAAGTTTCCCAATCTCGCTTATAACCTATATATGAACTATATATATTTTTTCTGTCTATTTTAAAGCGAGCTAATACATATTTCTCAGTCAGATACGACAGGCTGTACATTTTACCTAATTCAACACACTGGCATCTGAAATATTGCACACTGACTGAAATTAATGATTACTAATCGATATTAATAATTTGGCTTTTCAGATTTTTTTTTTTCTAATTGTATTGAAATTTGTCCAATATTGACAATCATTAAAATTGCATGAATTCTTAATTATAAATTCGGTCCAAAAATAATTAATCTATTAAATATTGATGAAGTAACACAATTTGTGTAGAAATGTTGAAGAACTTTGAGACACTGTTTCAGTAAAAGATATGCTATCCTTTTTCATTTTAAGTCACTTTTGGGATTTCATAATATCTATATTGTAAAATCTATTATTCTGCTATAAAGAAGAACAATGGGCATATACATACACTTACAATTTTTGAGTATTTCACAGATTAATCTGTTGTGACTGGAACAGTCAGTACAAATCCATACCAGCACTACATCTTATGTTTAGTTAAGTATTGGTTTTTGTTGTCATTTAAGAGAAAGTTACATCCATAGTGCCTTTAACCCCAGGGCCTTCAGGCCCATTGCACCCTATTATTTATTTATTTTTGTCAAATAATAGTAAAAATAAAAATAATAAACTGAAAAAAAAAGATTCTAAAGCTGTAATGAATGTAGATGCAAATTCATGCAAATACTAAAATATTTTGCCTTTCAGCTAATACTTAAGTATTTATGAAATTCATATGTAACAAATATTATTTTACTACTAATAACTTATAATTAATGACTTAATAACGTATAATTGTCTTATTGTTTATATTGTTCTTTTCTGATAAATTACTACCATCCTTTTAATATTTCTCAAGCCTAAAACGCATACTGCTCTATCTGACGCCCCCAAGTGGTGAGTTATTTTTGTTTTGACCTATTACCCTTCAACAACCGTTCAGTGGAGCGTTTGTTCTCTGGTGATTAGATTACAAGACTTTTGTTGATTTTTTTGTAGACTCATTCGGTGTATGAACAAAATAAAACAGAACCTAGAAATTTAACTTTGACGAAATGCAGTTAAATAATTTTCCTCTGATAAATACACTAAAAAGTTAATCCAAGAACTGATATTAATAAAAAAAAATGTATATCATTAGGTTAATTTTAAGAAAATGTAATTATTAGACAAAGAGATAATTTGTTGTGTGTAAGTGTTATACTTTAATTGACGGCCTCCTTAAAATACAAATACAAACTATCAAATGCAGTAACAAATGCTACTGACAGGGGGCAGCACAATCCAGCAAAAGAATTTCAGAAGCCCACTGCCCTGGGCCCTGTCCCAAATGGCGCACTTGATATGGATTTGCATTCTCTCGTGCATGTCAATGAGGTCTACACTACAGCACCATATTGATATATCTGACATTTTATGATTTATGATTTCCCACATCAGTGCTCCCTTTTTGCAATGTCGGTAGTGCAGTGAACTAGTTCCTACCGGTCTATGTGGCAGTGTTATCAAAACGGTTAAGAGGCATTTAGGACAGGGCCATGGAGTCTCCTCATGTTGGTGAGTAGAGGCTATCCTACACATTACGCTAGCACAGAGCAGCAGCTGATGTGGTGAAGGTGTCTGATTGTCACCATCTCTCAAAGAGAGTTCCGGAGGCCTGCATGTCTGAATCTGTGTAGAAGTCTTTTCCTGTTGTTTGAGATTCCACTCTCCACCCCCGTTGTTTTCCTCCTTAACCTCTGACCCTCGCCATCCCAGCTGACAGCTGTCTTCATTTGTGACAGCTCTCTCCTGCTTTCTATCTGTCTCACTGCTTCCCTCCTTTTCCACATCCTCTCTTAGTCAACTTTTTAAACAAACCAGTCTCTTGAATGATAGCACGAATTAGCATGAGAGGATGAGAAATGAAAATAAATGACTCACGCAAAGTTTTATTGTACATCCTGTATAAACAAAGACTGTAGGTTTACAGCACAAAGACTTACAGAAAATAAATGCACAGCAAACTGTTCACTTCTGGGCAGAGGAACATAAACGGCAGAGCTTAATCCTGGTTTTAAACCAAAAACTACATAGTTAACAATACATTTCAAGTTTAGACCTGTAATTTGACTTCATGTGGATGAGGAAATTATATTTTGCATGCTACACTTGAGCCAACTGACTGTGACGAATGATGTCTTAAGCTCATCTTGAGTAGGGTTATGTCCTGTCTTGTGTTTGGTTATGATTCAGAGTGAGATTAAAACTGTTGCCATGTGTGGAATCACATGCAGGCGAAAAGTCATTATCTCCACTAGATGGAGTCAATCGCTCTTTCGTAGATGATGTATTTGTGGGCCACACTAAAGAGATTATTCTGGAGTGAATACTGACTGTTATTTATAAGCATTCAAACTGTCAGCATATATCCATTTTTATTTATAGAATTTGTTTAATTTTCTTACATGGAGTTCCCACTTCGCTTGGTTGCTGTTGCTAACTTTGACATACTCTACAAATCATCACATAGGAGCAAACTGGAGATTTCTGTGAATAAGATATTTTTAGTAAAATATGCTTAGAAAGTGGTAGATGCTAGAATAAATGAGTGTGTACCCAAAGACCTTATATCCCTAGAAAACCAATTAATGATAATAATAATGAAAAAAAAAAAAAAAAACCCACCCCACAACCGATTTCATTGGTCAACTCCATTATGCGGTTACCTGTCAGGAAAGGTTCAGACTTTTAAAGATTCAGTGCAGAAATATAATGGATGGATCAGAGCGAGATAAGCAGTAATGCTATCTATAAGGATGTTCTACCCATAGACATGTATAGACTCTAAGCTCTAAGCACGTAGACGCGTCCGCCATCTTGGAGCGGTCAACATGACGTCATTCACCATACTGTAGGTTCGCACAGAGCCATTGAGCTGTTCTGTGCAGGATTGTGGCATCGTTTGAATATTCAGTGATTACTATGGTGAATGACGTCAAGTTGACCATTACAATATGGCGGACGGCTTACGTATAGCGGCCCATAGAAACAGTCGCTAATGAGGCATCTACATATACATATCTATGGTTCTACCAATGCTATGCTAATGTTAAGGTTAGGGAGTAGGTTAGGGATTACTATTTATTTTAGTGTTATGTAGCCAAACTGCATTGACATGAGCAATGAAATCTTTAGTATCAGCTGCGAGGTGGAGTTTGTGCTTAACTAGTTGGAGGGGAAAAAATCACACAATGTATTGTAACATTGCAAAGCATTTTATCTGTAATTTTCCCTAAAAAATAAATTATGCCATAACATGACTAAACACTGCAGAGACTATGAATCAGAATCAGGTGATTCTCAGGCGTTAAAAAAGTAAAGCCTCGTTAGAAAGCAAATGTAGCTGATAAGATTAGTGTAACGTTTCTATCATGCATTCAGTATGTTGATGTAAATTCTTAGTTATTATCGACATACAGTAACGTGAATCAATATGTAAATGAAATTACATTAAGTTAGTAACATTACCTTGGAGAAATGTAGGTGTTCTTACTGATTATTTGAGAACGGTCATTTACTGGTTATTTGAAAATGAGATCTGACATAAAGTCGTATTTTCCTTAATAATTCATGATTTATTTAAAGATCTGGAAAGGAAGAAATACCACTTGTGTACTCTCTATCACTATAAATGCCAAAATATTGAATTTAAAACCATTCAAATGCTGATATCCTCTATAGACTTACATTAGAAATAAGCAAAATCTGGGCGAATGGCAACAGTTGACAAGATTGATCAGAAATGTTTTAGGTATAGCAAAAGCTTATTTTTAGTAGCAAAGTCTCCACTTTTATTGGTTCATGTCAAACCATATTGTTCATACTGTTTAAACATACTGATCCAACACTTAGCATAGAGTTGATATGATTGTAAGCCACAGAGAAATAAAAACAACTGTTCTTGACTGCATCCTGCTAACACTAGAATACACTTCTGTTCTCATCACCCCAGCACTCGTCCATCAAAAAACGGGCCTGTAGCTGAATGCCTAACAAGGCACAAAACCACACAACCGTCTTGATGAACCAACTCCCGCTTCCTGTCATGGGAGACCATTAAAAAATATAATTTCAATTACGCCTATTCTGTGCTATCCAGATCCCGGGTCTTTCATTATGGACACTGACTTGCGCACATGCACACACATAAAAAATGTGGTGAAAAGAAGAGGAAGTCTTGAGGACTTTCAAAGCACCATTGGCGGGGAAAGCCTCTTGTGCCAGGAGAATGGGAGCAAGATGAATAACATGCACAGGGAAACAGCCTCCCCGACACAAAGTGAACTGGAGTAGTCCATTCTAGTTGGGCGAGAGGGTCGACTTCTTCAGGGAACGGGAGGTGCGGGGGGAACCCGGGGGTCCTCAGGAGCCCAGGACCTGCTCTTAATGAGAAATTCCTGGGGATTTGGAGGGGCGCAGAGGTCTTCATTTTCTCACTGCGCCCACAGGCTCCTGGAAATGGGAGGTGTGGGCTTCTTTTGAGTATCTGTGGGGTGAAGGAGGGGAGCGCTATTGAGATGAGGATGGGTGGGGGGTGGAGGTATGTGGTGAGATTATGTATATGAGCTTGGGGCTCACATGTGGACCGCCACCTCTCATAGCATGGGTGGGGGGGAACTGGGGCCTTTTGAGAAGGTGGAGGTGTCCCTCTGAGAGCTAATTCTCAGAGTGTCTAATTAAAAGAATAAGCACGAAAGATGAGGAACCTCATGTGCAGCTGGCCCGCCAGGAGCTCCGCTAAGAGGCCCCGGGGCTCCTTACTTACTTACCATACAGCGCTGAGGGCATCTTGGCCCGAGCCCTGAATGGCGGGGCCGGACATTGTGTGAAGACAACTGCGGAGCTCCTGCTCGGACCGAGTACAAACAAACCCCACTGGGGCCCTGACGGCTGTTCGAGGCTGGGGATGGAGTCCCCCTCTGGGATGCTGGCCCTGAAGGACCTCTGCATGTGGGACGGAGCCAAGCAGTTAGAGCCAGGACACAAAGCCCAACATGGGGCATGCCACAAAAATTAGCTGGAGAATTGCGGCTTTGGCGATTCACATCTTTACAGAAATCTCTTCATGGAGCGTATTTGCAGAATTTGAAGTTTAGCACTGTAGGTGGTGAAAAATGCAGAGCTAATGACTATTTGTTGGATTTTGAGATGCAGAGCCACTTATAAAAACCATCTTTATTCTTTATGTCCAGTTTGGACTGTTATTTCGACATTCATGTCTTAGTCCCTGTAGTTTAGCAAAACCGCTAGCTCTGAGAAAAGGTCCAGGAAAACCAGAGATTAGATGTTCTCAGACTTGATCCTCTTTTAGCTTTGTATGCAGATGAAGGGTATCTGAAGCATTCTCTTTCTATGTTTAACTATCTGTTTTTGAGTTTTTGTGCACGTTAAGGACAGGCTTATAATTCAGAACCCCTAATTTAAAGGGATAGTCAAAATTCTGCCATAATTTTCTCACCCTCATGTGCTTCCAAACTCACATGACTTTCTTTCTTCTGAAGAGAAGAGTAGAAATGAAGATATTTTGAAGAAAGGTTTTTTTTGTCCATGTTATTAGTTAATGCGATCTAAAACTTTCAAGCTATGAAAAGTATATAAAGGTAGTGTGAACTACCTGCTGTACTGTGTATCTTCAAACCTGATATATTTACTTTGTGACCGCAAATGTCATAAAGTACAAGAACCAATGAAGTTTGATGCAAGGTTTGAAGCAAGCATACACAGACCCATGTGATGTTGATCAATGTTCAGGTTTGATTGGAACTTGAACGTTTTGGACCCCATTGACTTTCACTGTATGGACAAAACAACTGAAACACTGTTTAAAATATCCCCTATTTGTTCCTCAGAAAAAAAGAAAACCATATGAGTTTGGAACATTTCTGGGTGAACTAGCCCTTGGATTTAACTTTACACGTTTGCATCAATCAGTCATAATATATTTTCTGAGATTCTGTGTTGGAAAAGTGAACCAACAATACTCAACACGGCTGAACAAGGCTGACAAGAAAGCTGACCAGAGCAAGTCAATGGTGTGAGTCAATGGAAATGCCCTATTGATATCTCTAATCACTATTATCTGGACGTGCACTTTGCTCTTTCTCAGATCTCAGCTGACCTGGTTTGCCTGAGCTCGGCCCATCTCCAATGTCTGCTCTCTAGGCCAGAGCAAAGGGCAGACCTGCGGGGCAGGACACGAGGAAGGTATCTCGGCAACGGTCTGCCCTGCGGGATGAGTCTGTTCAACCCTCTTTCATAGACAAAAGCCAGAGGTCTCAGTTTGGCCTCTGTACAAAGACACTATGCTACTCTTGGCAGAACTATAAACATCCTTTCCTTTATGTGGGACACTTGCCGATGGTTAAGGAAGGATTGGAATAAACAGCGCCAAGATGTTCTTCCTCTCCTAAATCTCATATGTCCAATTAATTAGTTTATTAAGGTGGGGGAAAACGTGTGCGCCTCCTCTCGGTTGTTTCCAGACAGGTTTAATGTGCATTTAAGGCTGAACAATGGCCTGCTCATTCATATGCAAAAGCGAGCTATATGGAGCAAGCCAGTTTTTGTGGGCAATGACTCAGACAGCGATTGAGGGGCAGTGGGGCATGACGAGAGGCCCTCCCCGTATCTGCCCGTCGCAGCTCTCTCTGCTCCGGAAAAAAACAAAGGGCTGGTCTCTACCCGGTGGGGTGGAGTCGGGGGGAGAGGACAAAGAGCACAGCCGTGAAATGGCGCTTGTAAAAGACTGGCACCGGCACCCTCATTGAGATGTCAATCTGAATCGTGGTTCTGTGGGATGAGGCCTGTCATATAGCTGTTGATGAGACAGTAGAGGGTTTAGCACTCCTTGCTGGTGTGGGTGGACAGGGGCGGGTCACGATCTGATGCTGTTGAGAGCCTCTTCCTTCCCACCGTTTAATCCAGACGTGTTTCAGGATGGTTTATACTTTTATATTTCATTTTGTTTGGTAAGTCGTCCTTTGCTTTAATGACAGCAGCACTCAAGCTGCATGATCATCACAAATTTCTATAAAACCCCATAGTCATTTTGTCCAGCATGATTTGAGAATAATCATCTTGTACTTCAAGAACATCTGACCGTCTAACAGCAGAATCTTAATGTTGAAATGAGTGTTGTTGTTTTTTTATAAACTATAAATTCAAAATTTTATATACAGTATATATATATATATATATATACATGTATATAGGTTTGTTTGTGTGTGTGTGTGTGTGTGTGTGTGTATAGGTTTAATGATTATTGTGAAGAATAAATATTTAATAATTTAAAATTTCATATATGTGTTTGTATACTTATATTATTCACCATTTAACAATTCTTTCAATTAATGAAACTTTATTTACAAGTTTTGATTTTGAATCCTTTTTTTAATATAGAAACAGACTTTTGGAACTTGACTGGATGTTACATATATCTCCTTTAATCTATCTCTCATATGTCATCATATTATTTTTGTACTTACTGTTCTCCAAAACACTGATAACAATGTGAATGATTATTTTTGAGGACAAGGTCAGAAAGTTAGATAACTGGGCAACATTTAGGAAACTCCTGTTAAATGCAGTCTTAATTATTGTAATTAATTTCTGCTTGCTGATTATCTATTACACTGATGTAGTCATAAAGCCCAAATAGGGTAAGTGATTAATATGTGAGCTCTAAGACAGTTTTATTGCAGCCAGTTCCTTGAAATCACTAGAGTGTGACAGGACCAGTGTGCGTCTGTATGTTTCTGAGACAGAGAGGTCAGTACCACTTGCTTCAGAATTGAACCTGATGGACAGAGAGACAAAGGGACTGTGTGTGCATGATTGAGATGGAAAGACAATATAGATGTTCCTTAAGGCTATAAGAGCAGAAGTTGACTGACAGGAGGCAGTAAGAATGTTGGACAGAAACAAAAGGAAAAGAGGCCTCGGAAGACCTGCAGAAACAAAGCAAGATTTTATTACCCTAGCTTTATGTAAATGTCTTTATTTGTTTAAGTTAAAATGTCACCTTTTGCATGCAAATGTGCTCTTTGTGTGGATCGAGAAAGACGGAGAAAAAATGACAGACGTATAATAACTCATACTGAATGAAAAGTAAGATGAAAATGAAAAAGGTCCATCATCATCATTATGTCAAATTTGTTTCATGTCAAATATAAACATAAATTATGTAGCAATGCCAGTTTTGGTTTAATTTATTTAATAATAAAGTGTAATTTCTGCGTCACCAAATGAAACCAAAAAAAGTAAACAGAACTGTTTCCAAACAGGTTTTTTGAACACTCTCCCTGTGTGCCATTCGGTCAGACAAACAAATAGTCCTGCCCCAAAATCACACCGTTGCTCGGGCTGCTCAGGACACTTAAACAAACAGCACTGCAGTGCAACATGTTTTAGAGAAATCAGCCTATTAATGGCTTAGTTAACCAACAATATTGTGACTAAATGCACAAGTATGCTGAGTTTTTGAATTCACCACTAATTGGTGATTAGTGTTCCTGTTGATGAATCTTGTCTATACTGATAATTCTTTTTTAATTAATTAATTGCAGAAGAACAGATTTTGTTACAATGTCAGTTCTAACTCAGAAAATTAAGCATGGTAATATACATGGCAATGTTAATGTGTTTGATCTTGGCGGAATAGATCTGCTACGCTGCTGCTGTGGCAGATTAAGTACTGAGACTTGCTCCTGCCAATACATTCGCAGATATGCTGCTGTGAGCATCTAAGAAATACTTCTGCTGCACATATAAAATTGATGAAATTACCCTGTAGCAGATCTATACAGGTGGAGCTGGGGAAGGTGGAGGGTTTCTGAAGCACAGCAAGCACTAGCCAAGAATTGGAATCTTGAATAGCAAGCTCATTGGCTGCTTATGCAAAAGAAACTAATCAGCTATGCCACGTGAATAATGATGTGATTATATCAGATTCAGTTAGAAACTATCTACCTGCACCATCTAGAGTTTCATGACAGAACTATGTATTAGTGCTTAGAATAGCTTTTGTTGTTTTTGGTCAATTACATTTCACTATATGAAAGCATTCTTTTAATGAGGTCTACTTCAGTTAACTGTAATGTAAAGACCACGTTAGTTGAACCTGGTTTTGCGATATTAATTACTTTAATGCAATTGACTTACTCAGATTATAGTTTTCCCTTTGCTGCTGATCTGAAAACAGATTTGCAGCTTGTCTGATGGTCAAGGTTTAGATTATGGTGGGAAGACCACGTTCTAGGCCTGCACAAAAGGGCAATGTCAATCTCGCCATTCTCACAACCTTTGCCTTGGAGACTGACACTAGTGGTCATGATGACACTATTCATCATGTCACTCATAAGGTTTGTTTCAGGTCATTGTCTCCACTAAAAACAGGGATGGTTCATTGGCTTCCCCCTTCTTGTCTTCCCTTTCAGGGTCTGCAGTAAGCAATCAGAGGGTATTTAACCACATTCATTGCCCCTTTGTCCAAAACTGCCTAAGGCTTTGGTTTCATAATATATGAAGAAATATACCCAGTATAGTAGTTTCCAAAATACAAAAGTGACATGAGCAATATACATTTGCTTTAATCGGATGAAAGTTTTCTCCTTAGTGTCTATTCTGCATATATTCTGAAAACTCTTTTGTAAGATATCTTGCTTTTCATGTTACCTCATTTGTTTCAAGTCATTGTGGTTGTCTTTGTTTGGAGGATGGCGAAAGAAAATGTTTCTGTTTTAACACTCACAGTATAAGAAATTAGTTTGTTTTTCAAAGTTGTGAATACATTCTTTTTTTGCTGATGGCCTATAAAACCATTTCAGTTTTAAATGAAAATTGCCACACCATCTTGGCATAATAACCCAAGTGGGAGGAAATGTGAAGAAGTAAACATTAGTAAACATTTTAATGTACATTGAATTTCTGTGGCCTTGACTTTTGTGGTCACACCAAATTTACACAGTGAGTCTTTCACTGCATCAGCATCATGAGGACAACATCTCCATACAAAATGTGGCAAGCGACAAGAGCTTAGAAACAGGAACATGTGGAACAACTTTGGTTGTGGGCATGAAAACAAAAAATATGTGTTCCTGCTTTTAAAAATGGAAGGCCTATATTTTAGAGTATAGGGTTTGGGCCTTCAAGAGCAGCTTGTTTGTTTAGACTGGAGGTAGTAATGTGGTAGAGGGAAACCAGGGAGACATGTGAGGAATGCAGCCAAAGCCTGACTTGGCCCCATCAAAGCTGAGGCCTGCTGCCCAGGACACTGCTGCCCTTCTCAGAGCTGTCCTCCACCAATGCACCCCTCCATCCACAGAGAAAGAGCCTCTCTGACGGCCCTCTATGGAGCCTAATGGCCTCTCAGAGCCTGAACAATGAGGGACAGTGTGGATGGATTGAAACCGTTAGCCTCCCGCTATCTGTTCATGTCTCACTTCAGGCTGAGGAGGGTCTCTGAAGACGATGAAGCTGTTTTTGTTTTTCGAGTCTAGAAGGTGCAATATTTTTTACATATGTTATTTATTTATCAGGCACAACAACTACAGGGATCTCAGTTAGGGTGATGCCATTACATTTATAAATTATAACATTCAAATATAAATGTGTAATTGCACAAAATATAAATTAAAATTTACAATAAATAAATAAATAAATAAATAAAACACCCTAATTTAGCTGAAAAGATTCAATTGTCATTTAGTTGGTGTAAAATACAGTGAATGGGTACACAACTAAATTTGAATCTGAATGAATTCACATTAAATCATCTAAATGATCTGATTCAGTAAATCAGTGAAAAGAGAGAGTTTTTTTTTTTGATCCGATTATTTTTTAACTGTCTGAATGAACATTTAAATGAATGAAGAAAAAAGATACTCCAGGAGAGTTTTGAAAGATAAATATTTTTGTTTAACCAATTCATTTTGATTTGTCTGAACAGACAGTTCACTAAAATGATTGTAAAGAGAATGGACATTCTAGAAGGGCAGTGGACATAGGGACTTTTTTTTTTAATTTTTGAATCACTTGTTAACTTATGAGCAATATGAGTTATGAGCAAAGCTACACTTATATAAAAACAGCTAAGCTATTGTCTTCCTGCTGAAAAAGTTTGAAAAACAATTAAACTTTTAGATTCTTTACACTACACGACAAAGGTTTTGTTTTGTTTTGTTTTGTGTTCATACTATGGCTGTGTTTGAAGGCCAGAAATGAATGAATGAATGAATGAATGAATAAATAAATAAATAAAATAAAAAATAACAGGGTATGCCCACATCCTTTGATTGTCACATTCTGTTAACTGTGATACATTCATATGATTGGTTTTTATAGCATTATGATCCCCAGTTTTTCTCCCTATTTACACAGTTTCTGTATTATCTCTATTTACAAGGTGTTTTAAAATCTATTCAGATTTTAAAAGTCGTGTAGTGTATTCTAGACAAAACTGACCCAGACAGTTGGCAACATGCCAACCATGTTGTCACTTTGCCAGCCGGCCAGCTGAACCTAGGTGGTGAACAGGTTCAGGAAGATTGGAAGATTTCAACCTTCCCCCTTCAGCTCCGAAGGAAAAGCCAGGGATTTCTTGCAGAATGTGAGAAAAAAGATTAATGTTGAACCAAAGGCCTGAGCAAACACATCTTAAGGTGAAGACATAGCTTCTGTCTGAGCATTTAAGCAAACATACTGTGTGCTGGATCCGACAGTCTGCCATGTCCTCACGGTCATTAGCCCAACTGTCACCTCTCCTTGTAGCGCCCGTCGCCGACAACGTGCCCAGGAGCACCAGAGTCGAAGCCGTTTGTTTGGCTCAGGCTAAGAAAGCATTGGCAGTTTGTTTTAATTACCCCCATGCTGGGTCTCCTCACTGGGCTCCGTATGTGAAAGCTGGCCCTCACCCATCACCCTGCCAAACAGGGGTCCAAATCACATGATCTGAGCTCTCTGCACCTGAGGAAAATAAAATAAGCAGATGAACCATGAACCATGCCTTTTCAGTTCATGTCAATGCCATTAGCACTTATAAGAAAACATTTTGTAATGCGAATAGGTTATGTGCGCTTCCCCTAAATTCCACGTCACGTGTTGTTTATTATATATAACAATATAACCTTTATATGGCCACACTATGGACTTATTCACAGTAGTGTCTTGACCTTGGCCCCTGTAATTAATAACTTCCACGACACAGAGATGCAGGTACAAAGCCTTGACCTGAGAATAATAACAAGATCTCATGGCTATAGATGAAACTGCATGTGGTCTTGGCTTCTGGCTCCAAATTGCAGGGGTGGGCAGTAGCTTTGATATTTGTGGCGATGTTTGAGGATCAAACAAACCCTCTCGTGCACCTCATTCGACAAGCTTATCTAACCTCTTTGAAACCCTAGGCTCCTCTCTTATGCTACGCTAAACTAGCGGCGCCTTGCTTTACAGCTCTGGCTAACTGTTGGCTTTATGTAACAATAAAAAGTCCAGACAGAAATCCAGAATGCACATATTAAATGAATAGTGAGGGCTTACTGAACTCAAATTTCAGTGTAATATAGACTTTATAAGATAGGTCACTTAGATTTTAGAGTTCACTCAGAAATGAAAAGTCTGTTATTATTCACTCAGCTTGATGTCGTTCCAAATATGCTGGACTTTATTTCTTTTGTGAAACACAAAAGGAGATATTTTGAAGAATCTTCGCACTGCTTTTCTCCATTCAATGACAGTTTATAGCAACCACGGTCTGCTGAGCTGAATAAAGGAATAAAAAAGAACTGTAGTTCATATGAAGTGCTAAAGTTTCAAGTCTTGTGATGTCATATAACAGTTTTGTGTGAGGAACAAACTAAAATGTAACTCCTTATTCAAGCTCAAATCCAATAGAATGTCACTGTGTAACTGTAGTACTGCATTCCATGCAATAAATTAATATAATTCTCTTTTTTTTGCAGCATGAGGAACAGGCCAAGGGAAACAGAAAGGGTTTGTCTTTATTGACAAAATATTTTAGTTAATTAATTAATTATTATTTTTTAATCAAATACTTAGACAGAGAAATTAAGTTGTCATATGTTCATGTTACAACACACATACTCCATCCATAGTATGTATAGGACATAGCAAAGCATTTCACTTAGCTTCTTTCCAGATAGATAACTGTAATTATGCACTGCATTCAAGAAATAAGACCACATATTTGTTCCAGACATGCAAAATAATGTGAAAAAAAAAAAAAAATAGTGGGTAAATAATGACAGAATTTGAGTGAATAATTCCTATAAGATGATGTATGGTAAGAACATGTAGGCTACGTTTGTGTACATGTTCTTAATATACATGTTAGCAAACACATATTCTTAGCATTCATTTCAGCAAATGTGTTTGCAAACACACGTTCTTAGCATTCATGTTAGCAAACAGACATGTATCTAGCATTCATAGCAAATGTACATATCCTTTACGAAAATTAACCATGGTTTTACTACAAATAAAACCAGAAAACTTACTACAGTTAAACCATGGTAACCAAAAATTAACCATGGTTTTGCTACACTAACCATAGTTTAACCATGGTATTTGTAGTAAAACTGTGGTTATACAAATGATAATCAATACGCCAAAAAACATGGTTACTACACTTTTACTATAATAAAACCATGGTTAATTTTTGTAAGGGATGTTCTGTAGGTTATCTCTGTGTGGAAAAGGCTAGAACATCCTGTATTGGTTTATACTCGTACAACTGAAGTGTTTTCAACCCAGAAGTCATGATGTACCCACACGCTTTTTATAATACTACACGGAAGCCTTAGAGGGATCCAGGGGCCATTTGAGAATCATTGATAGATGCTAATTGAGACACAGTTCAAAGATCTGGCTTGGATTTTATTAAAACCCTCACAGGCACTAAAGCCCTTATCATATCCTGTCATTTGACCTCCTTTAAATCCAGTTTTATGCACACAGTGCAGGCAAGGCTGGGCACTGCGG
Organism: Tor tambroides; assembly: GCA_021397915.2. Taxonomy (NCBI): domain Eukaryota; kingdom Metazoa; phylum Chordata; class Actinopteri; order Cypriniformes; family Cyprinidae; genus Tor; species Tor tambroides. The sequence goes on from JAFVLL020038147.1 coordinate 18,311, forward strand.
TTACACCAGAACACAAAAACAAAAAAAAAGGGTAAAAGAAGCTTCCTGTCCGGTAATTACACACTGGTCTCGGAGACCACAGTTTGGAAATTCAAGTTGTCCGTCAACTTCCCCAGAACAGCCTTTGCAGTTGGGAAAACAGGGAGGCTGACGAGTTCCTCCGCCGTTTCCTGATCTGGCCTGCCGGGCCAGACGCGTGCGAGTCCTAAGCACATGTCCGGTTTACTGTAACGGCACTCATTAAGACTGGAGGTACGCACAGGAAACAGGACATGGGCCCGTCTCTCAGCATTCTATTTGTTTAGCACAATCTGCTGCACCCCAGCCACTCTCAGAGAGAGAGAGTGAATGTATGCGTGTTGAAGGGAGAAAAAAATGTTTCCTGGTTTTAAGCGAATGTGACTATTACCGAGGTATTAATGCCTGCAGATTGCATGCTTGTTCCTGCCCCCGCATCCGCCCGCACTTCTCCATCCACAGCCGTGAAATTGGGACCATGTGTTCTGTGCACTGCTCCAGTCTGGCAACAAGACACAGGGCTGTTTTTCTTTCTCGTTCCTTCTGCCGGAACTGCGGGCTCAGGAAAAAGTTGCGCTAAATACACACACATACCTCATGCTTCCAATACAAAACACACGTTCAGTGTCATTATGTTGTCTGTGGGATCTCAGTGGACGTATTTTCTTCTAATTCATTTCAAGGAGTGCACTTATTTATGTTTGGGTGTTATTACATTAGTTATTATGGAAAACATTCATCATTATCTTACCTCGTCCTCCCTAATTGTAAAACTGTGGTTGTATCTTGAACTCCACACTCATGCTAAATATATCAAGTGCTTGGAAGCGGTTGGAACAACACATGTATCAATTGATCTGCGATAGTTTGGCACTTAAATACAGATTTTTTGTGATGATATCACGTAGGATCTTTCTCAGTCCTGATAGTATCAACTTCAAAGAGGTTTTATGGGACAGTTCATAGAAATTCCATGTAAGCCATGTTTTCTTATATTAAGAGTGTGGGTGCATTTTGGGGTGCTGTTGTTGAGCATACGAGGTTGAAACTTGACTTAAAAAAAGATTAGAACATGCATATCACAGACTGACATTTTTAAGTTGCTGGTGATATTTCTTCTTTAACCAGCTGTGGACGCATCGGGCCTCGTGCTGAGAGCTCAGATTGATGAGTTAATAATCTGGAATGGGAGTGCCGTTGTATTTGTCCTCAGTCACAGTCTATAGACTTTGATTGCGCTGACTTGTCCTGTCCAGCATTGGTTTTTCTTGGGGGAGTGTGGGAAGACCTTGGTTTCCCAGCATGCCAGGCAGGGATGCTCACATGGCCTCACATATGCTGGATTGATGAGCTTTGTAAGTGCACCATCACCCCCAACCTCTCACCTCTCTCAGGTCATGCTCTCTCTCCTTGCCTCCATCTTTCTCTTGCTCTCCATGGTTCAGGCATCTTTTCTTATATGTTACCACCTCAGTTTCTTTTTTGCACATAAACTTTCAACCTTCCTTTAACCCGGTGCACTGATTAAAATAGAAACAGATTTGAGCTGAAATCAGTCTCCTCCCACTACAATAATGCTTGAGGAATGTGCCTGGATTGAGTAGTTAATAAAGCTGTTACATTCTGCCAAAGCACTCAGAATCTGCAATAATATTACATTAATGTTATTTTAAAAAAATTAAATGAGGCTGATATTTGTTTCGACAATTAACCTAAAAATGTTATGATAACATCTATAATTAGCTGGGTTTATTAAAGTCAAACAGATAATGTTTTATTTAAATAGTTGTTTGCTTATAAATTCTTTCTTTCTTTCTTTCTTTTTGGTTAATCAACCTGATTATATTAAAAACACTGAAATTCACTGTAAAATGTGGTATACTGTTTTAGGCATTACAAATTATTACAGTTTTTCTCAGTCGCTTTGGTGCATTTCTGGAATCATCCTTAATATTTGCAAAGAAGTATGTGCATGTGTGTAGCAGGTCACACGTCTGTTGTAGTTTTCACATGATCCTTTATAATACTTCAATGTCTCAGGTAGATCATCAAAGTCTCAAAGATTTACTGCACACGAGTGATACTGTATTGGATCAATCAAGAATTTGGAACTAGATGAATCCTGAGGCCTTTGATGTGTTCAGTCATGTTGTTTGACCTGGCATGACCTCCTCGCAGTTTCTAGCATCTGGCTTCGGCTGCTTAGGTCTGTCTTCTTTGAGGCAGATGGTTAAGTTTACTAACGGCATCTGGCTGGCTTTACATATAACATTATATGGTATGTCCCAAACAGTTGTCTGTAGGTTTATGAGCTTTTTCACTACAATTTGAGTCTCAGGAGTTGGTGGTATATGTACTACATTAGCGCGAATATTCACAAGCGCGAGTGTAAAATAGTAATACTAACTTACCTAAACGCACGCAGACTGAGACTAGCAACGCTCCTCGCGCTGGGACGAAGCACGCTGAAGTGAAACGCGATTACAATATGATCTATTTACAGAAGCATTACATCACCTCGCGGTGACGTCACGTGGGATTCCTGAACTTCTAAATCATTGCGGTCCGCTTTTTAAAAAGAGGAGGGGTTTCAGACCGCGCGCACCCGCCCACCGGAGGATGTAGCGGGCGTCCGATGCGGACATTGGCGCGTTGAGGGGAAAATAGGGAAGAGGGAGGCGCTTCGCTCGGTGAGTGCTGCGCCAACAGCTGTCTGGAGCGGTGCGCGGGACGGTCCCGATTAGCAAATGGTATGTGATGATAGAGAGAAGAGAAAAAAAGGGCATGTACAAGCGTGTTAGCCTTTCGTTTAAAACGTTTGATTACCTTCCTGTTTGTTTTTTAGGTGGTCAGCGATATAAACTGCATGCCTTTTCCTTCTTTTTCTATGGTTACAATGTAACCGGAAAATACAGTCAGAGTCAAAAAACTGCTAACCCGTAAAGTAACATTATTTAATATCTTTATTTTATTTTGTTCCATGTTGACTAATGTACCAATGGGATGTTGTAATGTGAATCAGACAGTTATTTATTCAAAACTGGCTCTGGGGTTCTGTTAATAAAATAATAATATATCTTTAAAAATTAAATATACAAAATATGGTTTTGACACAGATGTCAACTTTTAGAAGGGTAAATTAAAATAAACAGCTCTTATGTCACTATTTACACATATTGTCATTTTCAAGACAGTCTAAAATTTCATTTATCATTAAAAATGCATCAACTACACTTTTTAGAACCTAATAAACATAAAAATTATTTTTGGTCGGTGTTATGGAAAAGTTCAAATGTTGGTGAGATGGATTCCAGTTCACTTTGCTTAATCAAGGCAATGGATAAAGACTCTTTGTGTTTTCTGAGGAAATGTTTCTTATGTGACTTATGCTACAGTCAAAAAGCTGCCAGCATGCTTCATAAACAAAAATGTAAAGCCACAAAGTGTGACACCATCCGTCAGAAATGTTTTATATGATAACATTAACTGGATGCAGGAAGGAAAAACAGGTGCCAAGATTTTTAAGCTTTTCACATTCAGTAAAGTATGTATCTTGATAAGATCACTTACAACATGTTTTTGAAGTTTAATATAGTGTCTAACCACATTGTGTTAAACTACTGAAAACAGATGTCATGATTTCAAATATATGACAGAATGTGGATACATTCAGATTATTGTAAAACTAAGGGGTGTGTCTGATGTTCAGAACAGCGTGGTCCTTTTGTGGTAAGCACTAGGGAAAGAGTGAAAGAAAAAGGCAGAACAAGTGGGAGGGAGAGAAAGAAAGCGTGATTCATTAGTGTGCTCTAACTCAGAATGCTAGTAGCTGTTTCCTCAGCAACACCACAAAACAGGAAGTGGTAATGATGTCACATCAAACTCCAGCCTTAGCTGACTCCTACGTCTATGAGTATGAATCATTCTCACACAGAGACAATGCAGCAGAGGACATGTACCCACAAGTCTCATATGACATCATCCATGTTTCTCCCATGATATAATTCACCTTAAAAAGGAAGTGTGTCAAGTTCACCTTTTGTTTCACCATTTAAAGAAATTGGTGATTTTTGCTAATTAACAAAACATAAAAAATAACATTTACATTGATGCATGATTTAATTGATTTACAAAATATAATGAAATGTTGACTCTGATATCAGAGCTATATGTGGTTATTCTTTTAATGGTGGACTTTTTTGGTTGTATGTGAATGAATATACAGTATGTGCATGTGTGTAGCAGGTCACACGTCTGTTTGTAGTTTTTCACATGATCCTTTATAATACTTCAATGTCTCAAGGTAGATCATCAAAAGTCTCAAAGATTTACTGCACACGAGTGATACTGTATTGGATCAATCAAGAATTTGGAACTAGATGAATCCTGAGGCCTTTGATATTGTTCAGTCATGTTGTTTGACCTGGCATGACCTCCTCGCAGTTTCTAGCATCTGGCTTCGGCTGCTTAGGTCTGTCTTCTTTGAGGCAGATGGTTACGTTTACTAACATCTGGCTGGCTTTACATTATAACATTATATGGTATGTCCCAAACAGTTGTCTGTAGGTTTATGAGCTTTTCACTACAATTTGAGTCTCAGGAGTTGGTCGTATATGTACTACATTAGCGCGAAAATACAAAGCTGAAGAGAAAATATTGTATTTCAGGAGTAAATGTTTATGCAAGTCTATTTGTTTGAAAACAGCGCCATGGAAAATATTTGGTCAATTAGTCTCTCACTTATTTACATAGGCCAACGGCAGAGAACATTTATAACAGGGAGATTTAACGGTTGATTAACAAGTGATGGTCAGCACACGGTCACTGTCACAGGCCGATCAAAGGGACATTCCTCCTGCTCTTTGTGAACGTAACGCCTTACATGGATGCTTGTGTCACACCTGACAGATTCCCAGTCTTGTCAAAGTTTCAAAGAGGTGAGAGGTCAATGTTTTTCTTTAGTTAAAAAATTCCATTTATAGTTCTAATACTTGTGAGACAGTAAGTAAAGGAGTCACATGACATTCTGCTATTGTAGCTGGATTCAAATATGCAGGTTTACAAAGTATTTGTTGTAATTGTTCTTTATTACAGCCAAAAAGAATGCATTAAAAGAGTCAAGATGGTGGTCATACATTTAGATTAATCCAAAATCATTAGATCTGAGTGTTTCATGACATCTTATGCTGTAAAAGTGGCACAGAAGTTGGATACATTCATATTAAAGTACATTTATGCCACCTCTGTA